>JAVGVS010000544.1:0-226979 GCA_032718565.1 Distichodus sexfasciatus | reverse complement strand
CGTAAATATTGAAGTAGAGCGGTCAAAACAGAAACTTTTAACATTCTGCTGGAATTGAATTCCTCACCTCAAGAAAGTCACGTTTTTAGGATGGAAAGGGTAAGTTTTTCAGCCAAATTTATTCACAACAGTACAGTATAGACCTTCCACTGTTTCAAAACACTAAAAACAAAACATCCAACATTTTACCCCACGCAACATAAACCTCCGCTGCGACAAGCGCCTGGTTTCGCCGTGCAGAGTCACAAATGTCAAAATCAACATGAACACAGGTATATACAGGTGCACAGAGACGAGATGACCTGGCTGCAGTTTTACACTAAATCTACAGATTAAAATTTAATAAATGACATTTCATTTACATAACATTTTACAGAGTCTATAAAATATACATATATAAATAAACTCTAAAATATATAAACTCAGAACTAGGGCTGTGTGATATAACCAAAACCTCATCCCAGTAACGATATGTAGTACACAGTAAATTCAGTGGAACCTTCGCACCAACAGTGTTGACACTTGACAGTAAAACAGCTGTATTTTTACACAGTATTACTAGTTAAAATGCTGTTTTTACGGTGCTCTTATTTACCATAGAGTATAACATGAAGCACTTTCATTTTTCTACTCCCAACTGCAGGGAATAAAAAATCAAATGTGCAGTTATAGTCACATGAGTTCAATAACGTGTACATATCGTCAAACTACGACTGTGATATAACATCAATATACTATAAGACAATACTCGGGATTATATTTGGATTAAATGATTGATTAATTGATTGGTTGCAGGTTGATGAGATTTACAGTGTACCAGACGTAGGAACTGTGGTTGGAGGAACGCTCTACAGGTGAGTCTACAGGTAACCCGTGTGTCACATCTCCAAATCCAAAGCCGGGTCTGATTTTTCCCCGTGTGCGTGTGCGCAGCGGTGTGTGTCGTGAGGGCGACCGGCTGGTGGTGGGTCCCACGGACGAGGGGAAGTTTCTGCGGTTAAAGGTGTGCAGCATGCAGAGGAACCGCTCGGCCTGCAGAGTTCTCCGAGCCGGTCAGGCCGCTACGCTGGCGCTGGGAAACTTCGACCGCTCGCTGCTGCGCAAGGTAACGCTCGCTCCGCGTCATCGCCTCTTTACTTAGTTTAACAAGTGGATTAAAACGTAAGGGAAAGCAGTCACGTGTGTGTGTGTGTGTTTTAGGGCATGGTGATGGTGAGTCCCAAGATGAACCCCACCATCTGTTGGCAGTTCGAGGCGGCCATCGTGCTGCTGTTCCACGCCAAAACCTTCCGCCGGGGTTTCCAGGTGACCGTCCACGTGGGCAACGTCCGGCAGACCGCCACCGTCCTCCGACTGCTGGGCAAGGTGCGCAGATCTTACTCCTCCTTACTTTCACCGATACGCTTCATTTCTAGTTGGTCACTCAAGAACGCTCCACAGCCACTAACAGTTTTACCCACCTGAGGCTGTAACATCGTCTGCTTTATTGCTTGTGTGTGTGTGTGTGTTCAGGAAGAGCTGCGTACAGGCGAGCGGGCGGTGGTGTGCTTCGGTTTCCTCAAGCACCCGGAGTACCTGCGCGTGGGCGCCAAGCTGCTGTTCCGCCAGGGCGTCACCAAGGGCATCGGACACGTCACGCACCTGCTGCCCTGCTCCACGCACAACCACCACCGCGACCAGAACCACACACACTGAGCCGGCGTGACAAACGCAGGCAGCCCCCCACTTACGATGCGGACGCCCGGCGATCAATACGCTCCGACGCGGGAGCGAGGCCGGAGACGAGCGCGTCACGGCGGCGGCCCGACATCCAGTACCACGCGCGCTGCCGTGTTCGCGCCCGTCACGCAAAAATAGTTTTACGACCTCGTCGTGGCGTCGCCGCGAGAGCGAAAAACCGCGAGTGGAAGCATCGTAAGTGGAGGACTAGCCGTTATTCTGTTATGCTTTATATGTGAATATGGAGCGTCGTGGAATAAGAAGTTTTATATTATATATACATTATACGTAAATATCTTTTATATATAGTGTATATATAGTGCTGTGATTTGAGCCGTCATTTCTTTATATTTTGCTACAAAAACCTGGTGGAAAAACATACATATTGACATGTATATTTGCACATCTTGCAATACGTAACTCATTTTAGTAGCAAAATACAAAGAAATGAACCGTAATGTGTGCGTGTATATAAGAGCTGCAGCGGTACAGCGTGCTCACGGTTCGTTACGTATCACGGTGTTAGTGCCGCCGTATCGGTGTGGTTTCGGTGCAGTCATGTTGTCTTCTCTCTGACGTCCCGTAGGTTCTTTGCCGTTTCTGTTTCCAGAGCTGAAACGATTATTACTCATGTCATTCATTTACAAAAAAACGTCGGTGATTTTTCTAGAACGGACGCTTCGTTTAACTCATTTCACTCGCTGGAGCACGAGGCGCTCGCGTTTCACACGGACGCTTATTAACGACGCACGGCGTTTTCAGTTCCGCCATCGAGGCGAGAGCCGATCCCTCTGCTTGTGAAAGTGTTTGTGAGATGTGCCGTGCGCAAAAAACGCCAGTAAATGCGTAGCAACACGTAATGACGTTTTCACTGCGTGTGATCGTTCAGCTCTGGAAACAGAAAAGGTAAAGAACCTACGGGACGTTAGAGAGAAGACAACATGACTGCAGCGAAACCACACCGATACCGTGGCACTAACACCGTGATACGTAACGAACCGTGAGCACACTACCGCTGCATCCATAATACATATATATTAATATATACACGGTTCAATTAAAATAAGGGGAGTAATCGTCATGGTCAGCGTTTTGCAGGAAACGACAATGATTGGTCAAAAATTACGGAAAGGTTGTGATAATTGGTCAGAAGTGCACGGCAGTAATTAATCGGCGGGGATAGTGCGTGCGTGTGCGAGTGTGTGCGCATGCGAGTGTGTTCCATCGTACCGTATCGGTCTCGTCTGGTGGTTACCTCAGAGCAGGTGTGACTGTTCTGAAGTCCAGTTGCATGGAAAACCTGCAGGACACCGGACGTTCAGCACCGCAGTTAAATCCTGCTGCGGTACTGTATCACACACACACACACACGCCCGTACGTTAGCGCTGGCCGGTCAATCACAAGCGACAGTCTCAACCTCTAACTGATGTAACTTTGACCATGACGATTAGTTCAAGTGTTCAAACTGTAAACGCTGGGACATGACCTCACATCAGGATATTCAGCCGTCGCTACGGTGATTGACCATCAGAGGTCGTGTCCCGGCTTTTACGCTTGACCGTATTTACCTACCGATTCACCGCCGCATCGTCGAAGTAAACTGACGATTGAAGAGCGTGTCCGTGATCACAGACGACGGTAAAAGTACGTTTTTGTGTCAACTATGGTCAGGCCTTTACTGTAGATGTGGATTGCAGCTGGTCTTAGTTAACGCTGCTGGAACGAGTGCTGCGGGTTGGACGATGCGGCCGAGACGTTATAATCACGATATTAATGTATGATCAGAATGTGGAAGTTATAGCTACTGTATGATGTTACGAACGTGTCTTAAAACTGCTAGAAGAGCCAGTGTAAAACGTTAGCGTAGACGGACTGCTGATCTGGAATCGGTGTTTTTACTTATATTTCAAAAATTGAAGTCGGAAAACGTAAGCGAATCGCTAGCACTGTTGGGCTGATGATTTTAATAGATAAACCGGCTTTTATTTTAGCATTAATACCGAGCTTAGAGCTCACGCACTAGTAGATCCCGTAAGAATTTTAAGAATCGGATCAGACCGACAATAAACCGTTCCGGAGCTCACTAGTTATCTTCACAAATAAATAGCTAGCAAGCTAACACCGTTATTAAACTAGCTAGCTATTTATTCGCGAGTAAAAAACGCCGGGTTTTAGCAGGTCATCTCTTGGATTTTTCCGACTTTCCTGACGGAACTTGCTGCTTAATCCAGACCCTGAAATTTGTGTGCCAAAAAAACCCTTAAAAACTTACACATGACACTCGGTGTCGTCGATATCGTAATGGCGACGTTTTAACCGTATCGTCCACCACTCAACGTTCCGTGTCATCTCAAAGCGTCACAATAACCACGAAAAAATCATTGTTTTCCGCATTTTAAATGGAATTATGGAATTACCAAGTGCATATTTTTTCCAACGTTAACGCTAATAGGTTTTACTTGTTTTTTGTGCCCGTTCGTGCCAAGCGATGGCGCTAACGAGCCCGAACTGAGAAGCTGTGACCTGCTGGAGCGCCCTCTCCAGGACGGGAGCTTGGTTTGGGAGTCGGTGCATGCGCAGGAGGGAACTCCACGTTTTCGTCGCGTTTAACTCGAGGTTTCGTGCAATTAATCGACGCTTAAAAAAAAAAAACCTGAATGTATCCTACGTGGAAAAAATGTGTGTGGTTTTACAATTTTACCGTTTTTTCGCTGTTGAACCTTAACGCCTCTTGGGGGTTTTTTTTGCGCTGACTTGCCGTGTCCTGCAGCTTCCGAGTGTAAAAACCATAACTCCGTCCCGGTGAAGTTGATCCCGCGTTACGTTTAGGTGAAAAACACGCGTTGCACGTCATGCTTAATGACATTAATAAGAAGTTAACGTGTTTAAGGGTGCATGTGAACACGTGACCGTAACGAGGTGTGTGTGTGTGTGTGTGTGAGTGAATGCTGTATAAAGTGTTTGTAAGGAATAAAAATATGTTTTATTGTGACTTTCCGTTTCCGAGTCTTTTTTTTAGGGACTCGAGTCCGGGTTGGAATCGTTCGTGTTTCACATTAAAACAAAAATTGCAATTTTTTCTATATTTATTTTTACATTTTGAAAATTGAAATTTGCCAAAAGTTGAGCAATTTTAGAAAACTCGTTCACTCTTGGATTCGGTTTCATTTAATTTGCAATGAAGCGGTCGTGATGAGCGAGCGAGTGATCCTCATTGTGAACGCAGCACAGGGCACCAGGGCCTCTAAAGGTACCTCATGAGTACCTCAGTGTCACCTTAAGAGGTGTGGCGAGTAGCAGTACCTTGCTCACCTTAGTGGTACCTCTACTTGTAAAACCTTTAAAGGTACCACTGATGTACCTCACTCATCAATAGTGTCTTTAGAGGTACACCAGTGGTAATTTTAGGGGTTATGCAAGTACAGATACCACTAAGGTACCTCTAAAGGTACCACCCATTAGCAAGGTACCTCATTGGTACTTGCGATATCTCTAAAAGGTACTAATGATGTAAAGGTACCATTCGTGAGCAAGGTACATCAGTGGTACTTGCTATATGTCTAAAAGGTACCAATGATATACCTCTAAAGGTACCATTCGTGAGCAAGGTACCTCAGTGGTACTTCGATTTGCAAAACCTCTAAAGATATCACTGATGTACCTTGCTCATGGATGGTACCTTAGTGGTACCTCAACTAGTAAAACCTTTAAAGGTACACCATAGTACCTTTAAAGTACCTAGGTCAATAGTATCTTTAGAGGTTCACCAGTGGTACTTTGAGGGATTTTGCAAGTAGAGATACCACTAAGGTACCTCTAAAGGTACCCCCCATGAGCAAGGTACATCAGTGGTACTTGCGATATCTCTAAAAGGTACCAATGATATAACTCTAAAGGTGCCATTCGTGAGCAAGGTACCTCAGTGGTACTTCTATCTGCGAAACCTCTAAAGATGTACCTTGCTCATGGATGGTACCTTAAAAGGTACATCAGTGGTACCTTTTAGAGATAATGCAAGTGGAGGTACCACCTTGCTCATGAGTACATCAGCGCTACCGCAAGGTACCTTAGTAGTACTCTAAAACGTACCATCGAGGTACCGTCCCCAAGCACTGCTCCCCTTTAATGGTACCGATGTGGGACTTGAACCAGCAACCTTACAAACATGGGGACAACTTGCTTACCTTAACTGCCCAACGTTGGCCACCGAACACCTTGTGAAACCACAAAATGTATTTGATGAACAAACAAACAAACAAACAAATTTACGAGAAACAGGCAAAAGTGTGAGACCCCTCCAACCATGAAACCCCCCCGAGTGGAATAAAACACAGCCTGGAGAAGCAGCGTTTAGTAGAAAGCGTTTAATCCGAGAGAGACGTGAACATGGCACAGTAGTGGCGTTATCCAGCACCAGAGTGTGGTCAGTAAGTAGAGCGAGTCCAGAAAAATCTTGTTCACTCACCGGTCCGGTAAAACCAGCTCCGATCCGACACCTTCCGAGCGAGTCCTGAAAACGTGGTGTAAACGAGGTTTTACCCCAAAAACTTAGACCTTGAAGAAAACGGAGCGGTATTTTTAAGACCAGCGGTGTGAAGTGGGCAGCGAGTTTCAGGTTCCGAATCACCACGTTCCGAATAAAGCTCCTCTTGGAACGAGGTAAAATTCCAAGAGGAGCTTTTTATTTCGGTTCAGCTGCAACACAAAAACGAGTGCTCTCAGAAATACATTCCTGACGGTAAAGATTAAACCCAAAAATCACGTCTAGCTCCCGGTCCTTACGCGTTCAAACGGTTCGAAATTGCAAGCTACTACGGGAAAAAGAAAGAATCGGGAAAATTCACATTCCGTCAGCGCAGAGCGACGTCCCTGTTGTGCTTTGTAAATTCGGGATTCCGGAGTAAAGCTCACAAACGCGTCGGTGGGTTTCGAGTATGAGCACTTGTGAGAGTTCTCTCATGTTAAGCCCTTGTGCCAGTCCTCGTGTCGGGGCGAGGCGGGTTGGCGGCGTAAAAATATTCCGATTACGGATTCGTTCAGGCCAAACTCCGCTGTCGGGGTTTGATCCGGAGATAGAGCTGGAATAAAAGAGAGAGAGAGAGAGGGTTAAGTTTGGGTTAAAAAGGTTCAAAATGTAAAATCTGGGCCGATACGAATATCGAATTCGGGGTTAGGGATGCGCAATATGGGATTTTTTGGCCGATGCTGATATCCGGTGTTTTTCATGCTGCCGACGCCGGTAAACGAGCGTGTAAAAACAAGATTTTGCTCGCCAAATTCAGCTCAACTCAAATTCAAGTCGAGCGAGCGTGAAAGCTATGGAAGCCCATTTCCGCCACTAAAAGAAAAAAATCGGAACCAAAAAAAGTCGAAATTACGAGACAAAAAGTAATAATTATGAGATAAAAAGTCATAATTATGAGATAAAAAGTCATGATTATGAGATAAAAAGAAGTTGAAATTACAAGACAAAAAGTCATAATTATGAGATAAAAAGTCAAAATTATGAGATAAAGTCATAACTATGAGACAAAAAGTTGAAATTATGAGATAAAAAAGTCATAATTATGAGATAAAAAATTGAAATTATGAGATAAAAAGTCATAACTATGAGATAAAAAGTCATAATTATGAGATAAAAAAGTCATAATTATGAGATGTCAAAATTATGAGATAAAGTCATAATTATGAGACAAAAAAGGCAAAATTATGAGATAAAAAAGTCATAATTATGAGACAAAAAGTTGAAATTATGAGATAAAGTCAAAATTATGAGAGAAAAAAGTCATAATTATGAGAGAAAAAGTTGAAATTATGAGAAAAAAGTTGAAATCATGAGATAAAAAAGTCATAATTATGAGATAAAAAAATCAAAATTATGAGATTAAAAGACTCTAAATTATGAGATAAAAAGTTGAAATTCGACTTGTTTTCGTTCAGATTTATTTTTTATATTGGCGGAAATGGACTTCCATAAAAAGCAGAGTGGAGTGAGGGTGGAGCATTTCCAGCGTAGTGCACTACATTTTAAGAAAAAGTCACTTCCCGCCCTATGTAGTGTACCCAGTCAAATAGGGCGCATGTGACTATCCATGTGCACTATCTACGCAAATTTAGTTCAATTTTGCTCGTGAATGTTCAGATGACGACTTTCCCAAGTACAATAAACACGTCATCAAGTATCAGCTGGAAATTACGGGCAAATCTAAGCATTTCGTCCGATTCCGATATCATCGTGCACCCCTTACTGAGGCCGCCCCAATCGGAGCGCCGTCACCCCGACTCACCCCGAGCAGGTTCCGGGGGATGTAGCCCTCGTGGTCGCCGCACCGCGCCCACCACCACTCGGTCTCCTGGCTGTCGTCGCGCTGCAGGACGGTCATGCAGTCGCCCTCGCGGAACGTCAGCTCGTCCTCGCTCTCCGCATCGTAGTCCCACAGCGCGTAGACCACGCCCCGGTTCATCACCCCCATCTTCTCCTGGACGCCTGCAGCACGGGAGACGGAATGCGTCACCAAGGAGACCGTTTTACCACGACTCGACCCGAACGGCCGGAGGAGACCAGGTCAGTTTGAAGCCCCGTTGAGTAGCATTGCTGGACTGCTTCGTGAAGGTCCTCAGTTGTCTAGGATGTGGTCATCATGAGCGCTTGACTCAAAGGGAACTGGACTACTTTTTAAGGTTCTTCAGCTCTAGAAGTTGCAGTTTCTTAAAAGTGGTCGTCTCGTCTGCTGTCCAACTGTTGGTCAGGGCAACGCAAGGCACGGTGTGGATCTGAGCTTCACCTCCGATTTTCAGGAGTGAAGAAGCTTTTCGGATGAGAGCTGAACCGTTTTCAGGAACCTTAAAAAGATGTCCAGGTGCCCTCTGTTCAAGCTGTCAAGATGACCATGTCCTAGACGACACAGTCCAGCAACGCTACTCAACACGTCGCAGAGTGACTCGTGGACAACGCTGGCAGCTAGCTGTACTGGCCGTTCTCATAACCGAGGCGTACGGGACGTGTCCTCACCGTATAGGAACTGCGAGCACTGTGCGTATCCCTCCTCCAGCTCCTCACACTTGTCGGCCGCCGTCTGCAGGTCGCTGTGTGTTGCGGCGAAGACTGCGGCTCCCGACTCCACCAGGAACTTGCACACCTGCACATTGTTGCAGGACGCGGCGCAGTGCAGGGGGGTCCTGCCAGACGGAGAGGGCGGGGGTTAAATTTAGGGACGCGCCCATGCGATGCTGCCTCAAACAGCTGGTTGTAGCTGGATCAGCTTAGTGTGAACGTTGATCAATAAACCAGCTTTACCGCAGTCACACTTCCCAATGCCTCCGATACCCGATTATCCGACCGATATCCCCTCCACGTATCGGATCAGTGCGTCCCTACTACAAATTCTAACATATTGATCAGTGTGTGTGTGTGTGTGTCTCACCAGCCGTCGCTGTCGGCAGCGTTGACGTTGACTCCGAACTGCACCAGGAACTTGACGATCTCGGTGTGACCTGCGCACACAGCGTTGTGTAGAGCAGTGATGCCCTCGTCGTTCGGCATGCTGGGGTCTTCTACCTGCACACACACACACAAAATAATAAATGGTCAATAATTAAAGTATTTTAAAAATAAAAAGTTATCAACGGGGTCCAAGCACCGGCGCTGTCAATGGCATGGAAGTCGGACCTGCTCGTCCGATCCAACCAAAATATTAAACTCCGTGTAACTGATGGTCAATGGAAGTGACCGCTGGGCCGTGCTCATTCACTTCTTGATTTATATTTACATGACAAGTGACTCTAGCATATTAACTTGTGAAAGTGAGTGATTATTTGTCATTGTGAACACACAGTGCACCACAACGAAGTGTGACCCCTGCATTTGACCCATCCGTGAAGGAGCAGTGGGCAGCAAACAAACGCCCGGGGATGGTACCTTGCTCATGAGTACCTCAGTGGTAACATTTACCGGCCCTGGATTGGAACCTGCAACCGTCTGATCACGGTGCGAACACCCTACCGTTACGCCACCAGCTGCCCCAGCTTGTATGACGACATTGACGGTTTAAGAACTTTTATTGGGTGTGATCTCAAGCGTACGCTAGCTGTGGGCCTGCTTTACTCAGATCTCTGCTGAAAATAATGAAGGTACATAGGTGATCTGTGTAGAACACGTGTTTTGGTGTTACTCAGAATGTATCATGCGAGTCGGATGCACTTTACTGAGCGTCTTATCGTGTCGTGGAACGTGGGAACATTGAGACCATGAATTTGGTAGTAAGGGGAAGCTTTATACCGTCCAGAATCACAATGCAACATTTAAGCCACTGTTAGACTCGACCAGTAAAAGATGTTGTTATGCTTTACTGTACATACACTGCCCTCCAAAAGTTTGGACGATATCAGCATAAATCCTCATCATTTTTTGGTGCAAACACATTAAAGTAACTTGACATTATCTTTGGATACCAGCAATAATCATTTTTATTTTGATTACATAATAATGGCAGTATATCCATGTCAAAGTCAGACGTGCCCCTTTGCCAGCTGTGATGTCTGGTTACTGGTTTAAACTCGGCCCAGGTTTTTAAAAGATTTTTGGGTCAGCACACCTTAACAGCTTCAGCAACTGATTGATTGGTTCATTGACCACCCGGACGCCCAGATATGCAGAGCTGTAATCGCTGCTAATGGTGGATATTCAGATGAATCCAGAATTGAAGTATTTTCTATGTATGAACTGTTTAATAAACTGTTTTGTAATAGCGCCGCCTGTAGGCAGACGTGTGCCGTTCTTTGGTGTCTGAGGTCCGTCACTCAGTCCTGTTCAGTCCACCAAAGGGTCCCTTTACAACGTGTGGTTAAGAATGTGTTGGGACCCTTAAAAATGAGAAGATGAACAATAATAATGACATGAAGAAGACCACGAAACAAGAAGTCAAGAAGAAGAGAAAATATGAAGATTATGATGAACAAAAAGAGAGGAGGAGGAGGAATTTGTGTTATTTTTATGATTCGATTTTTGGTCATACCGACAAAAGTGTTTTAATCCTCAACTGTAAATGTCTTGGGCCCATTTCCCAGTTGAGGATTAAGACTAGTCCTAGACTGGTTTTGAGCTTGAATGGTAAATCTCCATTGCTACTACAACTTAGTCCAAGACTAGGTTTAATCCACGAGCAAGAAACCAGCCCCTTGTGTTTTGCAGCCGCTGCTGTTTGTTAAGCGTTTCCCTGTAGCGTGATCTTTCTCCGATGGTGACCACGTTAGAAAATACACCAAAGTTTGTCCTGTTTTCAGGCCAGAACCCGATATTTAAGATGTCTCAAGACTTTGGCATGAGGCTGAATAAAAAGTTCATCAAATATTTGTCATTTTTAACCAACAATACCTAAACATCATTTAAGATTATTTCACACTATAAAATGTTTTAGTGGATGTGCAAAAAATCTAACTGATTTGTGATGCTTTGGTTTGGTTTTTAAGAATTCCCTAATGAGAAGTTTTGGACGTCTAATTTTTAGCAGCCAAACACTTCCACCTGGCCAACAACAATCAAGTTCCTCCATCTGGCCTAATTGCCTTGTTGGTGCTCCTCAGCCAATAGGGAGCAGCCAGTGGGTGGAGTCTACATGGGATTGGCTGAAAAGCTGTCTCTCACTGAGCTGATATGTTTGGAAGAAGCATGGCTTTCAGGAGAACAATGGAGCTGCTTCCTAACAAGACGTTTTGGAGAGCGCTGTGCAGTTTGTTGAAGGTTCTGTCTGGTTCGTCTGTGTTGCCTTGTGGGTTTAAATCATTGCTGTTTGTCTGGTTGAAGAGGGAAATGTTTGCTGGAAGTGGATTTTGTGGCTTGGCTGGTTTCAAAGAGCTTGTGTTTGGTGGGAATCTGGTTGAGTTTGGTGAGTGTGTTTGTGGAGGCTTCTGGTACCAGTTGCTGGGTTCTTGTCTCACGTTGCTGTGTTTTCAGTGCTTTGTTGCTCCTTGCTTTCTTCCAAATGTGATTGTGGTTTGTGATGGGGAGGAAATGGTGGCCTTGAAAGCGTTGCTCAAACTCGGCTCCTACAGTTGCTTACGTGCTGGAAAACGTTCCATCTTTTCACCGTTTCTCACAATGTCCTTGTTTCATCATTGCTCTGGTGCTTTTCTCAAAAACAGAGGAAATGTGGATGTGAGGAGAACATTAAACACTGGGTTTTCTCTTCAACCTCATCATGTAGGCCTGCAGCCTTTGTACTCAACTGCCCACCATGTTTGTACATTTTGTCTGAACCCAAAAACTTCATGCACCGATGGACTTGTGATGGCAACTTGAAGCATGGGACGAACGTGCAGATATTTGGAGCTGCTTAATGCCGTCTTTCTTGGATCTGACGTGGTATTTTGTGGCCTGAACGTTGGATGCATTGGAACAATGTGACCTTGCCTCTCGAGCACTTTACAAACTACTTTAATGGAAAAGGAGGACTTCTTGGAGAGGGTTCTGAAACACAAACTGCAATAACGGACTGACTGTGGAGGATGGGAAATGGTCAAGTTGAGATGGAGCAAATGCATGTTGTGAAGTCTGCAAATCGTGGGACGGATTCTAAAGAACATTCTAGAACTTTGAGGCTTGTCCGTGTTCTTTCTTGGATATCGACGTGTTTCTTTTGGAAGGTCATTCATTGGACTCCAAGTATGTGGATGAGGACGACGATGGTTCAAATGTTTGTAACTTGTTGACTTCCTTCAGGTACTTCTCTGGTGGTTTGAGTGTTGGCTGGAGCTGGCTGTTCAGTGACTTGATTCCCTTCCAGTGACCATTCTTCTTGATCTATATCCAGTTAATTCTCAATTGTTTTCTATCCTATATGACACATACCGATTGGTTCTCACTGCTACAAGGCAATACAGATGGAAAAAGAACCATCATGAGTGTAGCCAGGGCCACGCCAACCCTGGATACCGTTCAGTCAGGAGAACCTCAAGGAGAAGCTGAGTAAGTATAGTTGCCTTCAAAAAATTTGGTAGGTGTGTGGCCTTACTTTGAATAAAATGGCATGATCTGTTTGACGTCTAATTGTTAAGGTTTGGTGTTTTTATTGCTTCATTTCTCTAAACCTAGATCGCCACTGACGTGAGTTCTGGCAGCAGAAGAATCTTCCAGAACGTGACGCACACTAACTGCAGGAGTGTAATGGGTAAGAGTAAGACCTAGTATGTGCTCCTATGGCTGATTGGTTAAGAACGACCGTTCACAGCTTTTATCTTTTTGGTTTTGTAGTCAAGCACTCCAAGTTGGACTCCACCTGAGAGACGATGGGGTGAAGCACAAAAAGGTGTAGTACATATTTAAACTGCATCTAAATGTTACCCTTTCTCACACTGACCACGTTCTACTATCTCCAAAACCCTCTCCATGTTGAACTTGTCGGGCCTGTTTCCCAGTCCAGGATTAAGCCCAGTCCAAGGTTTGTAGTCTTTGGGCTGGTTCTTAAACATTGGAGTAAGTCTAGTCTTTGATAAGTTGCAGTACCAATGATCTACCCTTCAAGTTCTAGTCCTCAACTGGGCAGTGGGCCCTTTATGAGCATCTGACCGCTAAATGACATGTGAACTGACGTTTCTCTCTTTAGACCCTCATCACGAGAAGCAAGGTGGAGCCCTTTTGCATCCAAGACGCTAGAGCGGTGGAGCCAGAAGAAGGGTGGTGGGTAGTGATCTATGCAGAACATCTGTTGAAGTCACGTTATTTAATTGGTGATGTTTGTTTAACCTCGTATCTCCTCGTCGTATTGCAGATCCTTTCTTTTGGACGACCATCGAGGAGGTGCCCAAAATACTGGATCCACACGACTAGTAAGACACAACACACTGAGGACAGGCGTAATACTTAATAAGGTTTTTGGGAAGAGCTAAACTTTCTTTCTTTGGTTTTGTCCTCTATCAGGACTTGGGATTATCTCCTGGCAAGTGGAAAATGCGGTCTGGACATGGGACATGGCCACGGACACGAGGAGTCGGGATGCGGTCTACAACACGAACATGGAGGTGAATGTGAGCGGTCGAAGGGTAAAGGTAGGATTTGTTTTATCTACCAATTAGCTTAGAAGATAACCTTAAATTTAATGACTAATTAGCTTGGAAGATTTAACTCAAATTTTTTTAACTACTGATTAAAATTAAAAGAGAACTTTCACTCAAATTTAACTACTGATTAACTTAGATGGTAGTTTTAAGTCAAAAAATTAACTTTAGATAAGAGTAAATGGGCCAAAAATAGGTCAAATTAGTCTCGGCGTAAAATGCTGGAACGTTTGTTTTTTTGGGAGTCGACCAAAGTCTTGTTCCTTTTGAGCGAGACACGGTAAGTCTTTCTTTTCAGTTTTGTTTCTTTTTTGACGCTGATTGTGTTTTGAGATCCGTCTTGGTTTAGAAGCTGTTGATCTAGCTTAACGCCCGGCCCATAAATCCTAAACCTACAACGCCTTGCAAACGTATTCGCCCACTTTCCTCATTTTTGTTGCTAACCGAAGTGATTTATTGGCAGAGTTTGGTGGCTTTTGTTATTCTGCTTTTCACTTTTGTTGAATTATTTCTGCCTCAGCTTTGGAATAGCCGTAGCTGCTAATATGGAATTAAAACTTAACCAACTAGCCTGTAGGTTTTGTTGCGTTACAACCTGCACTTGAAATGGATTGTTTCACAAGTGATTAGTATTTAGATTACGCAACTTTTGAGACGCAAACAGAAAACTAGTGTGTGCATAACTCTTCACCCCCTCCAGGTTAATCCTCAGTAGAGCCACAGTTTTGCAGCAGTTAGTCTCTTTGGCTCTGTCTCTAGGAGCTCAGCACGTCTCGCCACTTTTAGGGCTCCTCACGGCAGCTGTATCTATGAAGAGTCCCGATCCAAAACCCTGAAAGTCCACCTGACCACGCACCTGTGCTAAAACACGTTTTCCTTTTGCGTCAAAACCAGTTAAACCCACGGCTCCTTTTTTTCACAAAACCCTCTAAATCCCCTTCTTCCACGTAGACAGTTTTTAAAATCGCTTAAGATGACGAACGCTGAAAATAACGACGGCGTGCACGCACTCATGCGAATTGGACGGGTGCGGTGTAGGTTCTTTAAGGCCCCATACGCACGTAGCCGGGTGTTTTATTAATAACGGTGATCTCTTTCTCTTCTATCGTGGCTAACGCGGTTAGCAAGTATGCTTTTAGGAAACGCGGGTACGTCCGGGTCTGTGGACGGGGCTATCGTTGTTGGTCGTTGGGTTGAAAGCTGTAGAAAAGTGAGGCTTCTGCTCTCCTCAGAGCACGTCCTGTCCGTCACTGCTGCGTTTACGTGTGGGCGAGTTCATAAATCCCCAGCTACGTGTGTCTGGCAGCCTCCCGTTCACGCCCATGTCAGTGTTTCCCCTAGCGTTACAGCGGCAGGGTGGGGTGGGGTTAGGCGTAACGATGCAACCGCGTTTATTTTAATGGCGGCAGTAATACAGCTCAACCTTTATTTGATCGTTTATCGTCACCACCTCAGGAGTGTTCAACGCAGACATCTCGTCTGCTTTTCGGGTGGTTGAAGCCACGTTTTTCCGAGGCGCGCTCTGTATCCGCTGGTGGGAGGGGGGTGTACTTACCTGTGTCTGTGTGAGTGTGTGTGTGTGTGTGATGTTTGTGTTGTGGGGATCTTTCTGTCCCCTTAACTTATTTTAATGGCTTTGTGGGGACATTTAGAGTGTACTAAATGTGGTAGCTGTGCATTTGGTTACTGAGGTCTAGTCCTTATGGGAGTCTATGGAACGTCCCCACAAAGGTCGTGTGTCCATCGACGGGGCGGAGGGTGGCAGGGGGAACACTGCATGCTATACCTGCGACTTTTCTTTCGCCGTATAACGAGCGGACGTTTTCTTCATCCGTCGGCTGTCCTTAGGACAGGCTCATCATGGCATTATTCTGTTTATTAAAGTCTCTGATCTCAAACGCTAAACTGTTTACAAAAAAGCCACGGCTCCTCGGCATGGCGCCGTGTTAAATACTGGTCACGTGACGGGTTCTTGGAATGTAGTGGCATTTGCCGGTCGAGGAGAAGTGGCGTTTAGAGGACTCTTGCCTACGCGTTGCCGTTTCGGGCGAGGCGGAGAGTGGTATTTGGCGGATTTTGAAGCAAAACGATGTCACGTGTGGAGCATAAACATCGTTATCCCATTTTTGACGGAGGTGGCCCTTTGCGGCTTTTGCGTCGGCGCTCTTCATATGTATGCCGAGACGTGACGGTGGACCTGATTTAACTAATCCGAGTTGTGATTTTTAAAGTAATTGGCGGTGCTGGAGCTTCATAGCAAAGGGGGTGAATACATATGCGCACACCATTTTTCTGTTTTTAATTATTTTATACATATTTTAGGACAGTGTTTTTTAAAATACATTTTAGTTTATGGACTTGAACTATTTTGTTTAGATCATTACATATAAGCCAAATAATCCATCGCAATTCCAGGTTGTAATGCAACAAAATGAGGGAGAGGGGGATGGAAAAGGGAGAGGGTGAATATGTTGACGAGGCGTTGTATGTTAAAGTAGAATATAGTTTTGACAATATAGTAAAATATAAAAAATTCTAATAGAATGTACTTAATATAAAATCTAAATGTACTTAAATGTAAACTAAGATAAAATACTGAATATAAACAAATTTAAAAATTCTGAGAATGTATTTGAATATAAACTATCTAAAAATTTACTTGAATATAAACTTTAAGACAGAAGTTTAGAGTAAAATATAACTTCAAGGTGATGGTGTTGAATGTCATTTCCACTGTTGTGCTATTGTATGATGAGCAGAACGTTGCTGGATGTTGGTGGTTAGTGTGGGTTGGTGGGTGCGATGGCTTACGGTGGTTCTTAAGAGTTTCTTTTTCCTGATCTGAAATATAGCTTTATATATTTCAGCTCAGGTTTTGCTTTTCTCTCGCACAAAAAAAGCAAAAGGCTGCGGTGAAGGCACTCCCGGGCTTCCGGGATGGGGTTCGATTCCCTGCGCAGTCTGGAGCAATACGGCCTGAAGAGCATTTTGACCAGGCCATGAAACTTCGGTCGCGTTGGTGGAAATATCGGCTGTGAAATGAGATGCTGCTTTGTTGTGGTAGTTGCTACTCTGGATAGCGCCCCCTATTGGAGTTGCCAACAAGCAGCTCAGTTAGATCAACTCTACTGACTTCATATGAGCGCTTTACAGTTAGTTCGGCCGCCTTGATTACGTCCAGCCGGGAAAAAAGAGAAACACAACTGCGAGCAGTTATCAAGGGGTTAGCACGGGTACCGATACTTATTTTTGGGTACTCACTGATAGGTCTGTTATTAATAACAATGACAATGATAGGATTTTAAAGATTTTTTAAACCAATATAAATTATCGTATTTCCCGAAATAACCTGAAATCCTTCCTCCAGCTACAAGCAGCAGCACAAGCAACGTCGGCAATATCCGAGAGCTATACCGGTGACCAAAGCGTGTCCGACATCAGCGACGGCAAAGCAGCACAGCTCGCAATCGACGATGACATTTACCGATCTGATTTTGAAGGATTTGAGGAAAGATACGCCTGATAATTTTTGCATTTCACTGTTGCTAATTTTATGCCGAAGAATTTTAATGTAGACAGATGATTGACGTTGTTGTACTGCAGTACCCTCACCCTCCAGTCGTTCAAATGAAAATTAAAACATCTTTTCCCAGCCAACAATAAACTTTTGTTCTTTTTATTTCTGTTAAATGTTGTTTTTGTCTAGCCTGTATTACATACTAGAATGTAATGTGGCAAAGGCCTGAAAGTGTAATTTTTACATTGCAGCAACGAGGCTGGATGCGGCAGCGCCGATTAAGTGACAGAGCATCACTGATCTGTCTTTGTTTTGCTTTGTTTTTCGAACTGTTCGTTGCAGCAGTAAACAGTACGTTTAAATTCAGCAAATCATTTGGGTATGTCGTCTTTTTTATGCACTGAATTATACTTTTTTTCGCCCCATTTCAGCGAGCCGCACCCAATACGCAGGTTTGTGAAGTTGATGTATAAGCCGCGGCCTGTCGTTGGGGAAATGCTTAGTCTAAACTCAAAAAAACACTTTCAAAAACCAAAATTATAAATTAAAGTACACTTGAGACTTGTCATTTTATAAAATAAATGATAATTTTTTAAATCCATTTGTCTGTCCTATATGTATCAAAAAAAGCAACAATTAAATAAAATATTAAAATATTAGTTTGCTTTGCTGCTGTCATCATTTTGTATACAAATTATATATAATTGATTACATGTTTAAATCTACAAAACTTTCATAATTATGTAATTTCACCACAAATTAATAAAGCAGTATATAATCAACGGAATAATAAAAGAAAATGTACATTTTATATATTTATTTCATATTTTATATATAACTTAAATCTAGTTGTTCATTACTGGTTTAGTTCCTAATCTGTTATTTTTTTAATTTACTAATCTATGAATTAAAGCGCTGTTTTCTAATTTTTTTGTAAAATACTGCTTAAATAATTACATATAAATAATTACATTATCCTCTAATTCACATTTATCATTTAATGTATTGCCAATTCTGACTGAAAGATGGCGTGACGAACGGAGGAACGAGTGAAAGAAAAGTGCAGTGTTAAATATAGATGCGGCCGGCTCAGACGTCGGCGGGACACATCGTTAATTAAAGTGCTGATGTGAGCTATGGTGGAGTGATGATGATGGAGGAGAGGAAGCCTGACCACGACCACCACCACCACCACCACCTCCTCCTCACCTCGTATATGATCCTCTGCACCAGGTCGTACTCTCCCTCCAGCGAGGCGTCCAGCAGCAGAGCCAGCGGGTTGAACCGCACTCGCATCCCGTGAGCTATGCGCTCTGAACCCAGCTTGCGCAGGTTCGTCCTCTTCCCCTGTGGACAGAGAAAGAGAGGGATGAGGGAGGGAGAGAAAAAGAAGTGAGAAAAGGAGAAAGATCTTCCCTCTTTCACTCCCTCTTCCCCTGTTTGTGCGTCCTCCCGATATCACTTCCGACTCCAGTCTTACCGGCGGCAGCACGACCTGTCCGGTGACTTCCGGTGGCTTCATCCCTCCTTCCTCCTCCTCGTCCCGCACTCCGTTGCTGGGATATGGGGGTGGGGGATAGGGTGGGTACTCCTCTCCCCGTGGCTCCGCCTCCTTCTCTTCTTCCTCTTCCTCCTCCTCCACCAGACCCCGCCGCTCTGCCCTCACACCCTCGTCCTGCAGGGGGCGTCGGGGCGGGAGCGGAGGAGGGGGCGCAGTTTCCTCCTCCTGCTCCTCCCTCTCCTCCTTCCCGACAACCGTCGTCGTCGCCGCCGCCGCCTCCTCCTCATCACCCGCCCTCTCGGTTTCCATGGCGGCCAGCGTCGCTTTCTGGTAGAGCAGCTTGTGTATGTTGGGGCCGGCGGGGCCCTCGGGCTCGGTGATGGAGCTGCGCTTCTTCAGGGGCCGGGGCGCGTGCTGCAGCCGCCTGCGCAGGGCCTCCAGCTCGGCGTCGCTCTGCATCCGTGGCGACTGCGACAGAAAGGGCAGCAGCTTGGTAGGGCTCAGGGGGCGGGGAGTGCGCTCAGTTTCCCCACCCTCGACGGGGGCAGGGGCGTGGTCAGGCTGGTCGCCCTCGGATCTCTCCTGGGAGTGGGCGCTGCCGTCCTGGGCGTGAGAGTGCTGCCCTGCAGTGCTGCTGGACGGAATCATTGGTTTGCCGTACACTGTGCAAGGACGAGAGACTCGGTTACAATCAGTTTTTAGTGTAGCAGAAGTTTACTGTAAGTGTGTCCATTTGTTGGTTACTCACAGCGTGGTTGGGAGCGCGTCAGCGTGCTCTGACCCTGGTAGCCCTTGGCCAGCGCCCCGTGCTGGGTGTACATGGAGTAAATGGAGCTGGCAGCCACGGTGGGAGGGGGTTTGTGGATGGTGGGGGGCGTCCCGGCTCCCTTTCCCGCCTGCCCCTCCACGCTGAAGGGCCGAACGGTGGCAGCGGGCAGGGTGTCCGGTTTGGGGGGCAGGGACAGGCCGTGGTGCTGCCCGGCCATCGGGGGTCTCTGGCTGTGGGTGGAGGGCGGAGGCCTGGATTTGTCCTGAAAGGTGCCGGCGGAGTAGCAGGATTTGCCGAAACCGGACGGACATCCGGAGGAGGGTTTGGGTTTGCTGGGGACCGGAGGAGGGACTTTGCCAATGCACTAGATAACGAGAAAAGGAACAAGACGGTCAGCGCAGAGTAATCTGGACCATAAATCGGCGAATCTCGATCCGTGGGTCGCGATGCAAATTTGGGAGTTTTTATTAGTGACTGTAGTACCTGTCCGTCCCTCAAGAGGTCCTCGCTGCTCTGGTTTTTCCTCAAGGGAAGTGGTGGAGGCTTTAAATCTGACTCGGGATCTGCAGGAGATAAATGGTTTCAGCATCGCATAACACTGACGTCACGGGTCACCGTTCCAGCAAATCTGTTTCAAATATTCATTATTGGACGACACCTAGTATTGGTGTGTATTTGAATGACTGAAGGTTACGAAAGTGTGTGTGTGCGTACCTCTCTCAGTGGAGTTGTGGCTACTCATGCGTGGCAGCGTGGAGGAGTGGCCACGCTGTGATCCGCCCACCTCAGCACCGGCGCTCCAATCAGAGAGCTTTGAGATTTTACCAGTCTGGACACTAAGAACTGAAGGGGTGGGAAAAAAGGTCGAGTCTGGGTTATTTCATGTATTTAGGATGGTGAGAGGACATGGCTGTCCCCTAAAAGAGAGGAAAATATACCCTATTCTATGGTTTGTGAGGACGGGTCCCCACGTGTTGAGTGGTCAGTACCGGCAGGTTTGGAGAGAGGTTTCGGCAGCGTCGCCGTGCCATCCGGATAAGCCGCTTTCACCAAGACGTCCTGCCTGGGTGGCAGTGGGGGCGCAGACTGGATGTACGGTCCCACGGCCGCCACCCTGGACGGTGCAGGAGGGGGCGGTGGGACCTGACCATCACCCGGCTGCTGGAGGGGGGTGAGAAGAGACGTCATTTGGTCATAATTTAAGTGTCACTGTGAAGACAGCACACAATGCTCCTCTGCATTTGATTAAAGGCACCCAGTCCAGTCCAAGGGCACAGTGGAGGTTTCTGCGAGCAAGCTTCACTCACCGGCAGGTTCTCTTTGTGCTGCAGCGCCGCCTTCTTCCTCCACAATCGCTCTCGTAGCTCCGCCAGCCTGCGGTCCATGGCACTGACTTCTTGGGTGCGCTTGCTCAGTGTCTCCCTCTGCTGCTGCAGCCTGGCACTCTGCTCCTGGTTCATCTTGTTCCTCAGCTGGTTGCCAAAAGATTTAGCGTGAGGAAAAGCGAGAATAAAGGGAAGGGAAACGTACGGGTGAACGGTTGGGCATTGTCTCACCTGCAGCTCGCGGTAGAGGCGCTCCAGTTCTCCAGTTCTCCAGGCGCCCTGACCTCCCTCGTCCGGCTTGGCACCACCACCACCGTTACTATTACTGCTGCGCAGCAGCTCCAGCTGGCGACTCAGCTCCTCCACCCTCACCACTGCCAACGCCAACTCACGCTGCTTCTGCTGGAACAAAGCGCTCATCTGCTCGATCTCCTCCACTACGGACGGACAGAACACCAAGGAGGAGAGTGTGAGTGTGAATGACATAAAAGAAGGCAGATTGAGTGAGGGAATGAGTGAGCGAGAGACATTTACAGAATACGGATTGAGAAAGGTAGGGAGATGAAAAGCGAGAGACGATGTATAGAGCGCTAAAATGTAGTAAGAGATGACGGATGAGAGGGTGAAAGAGGCAGCTGCAGGTTCAGACCCAGTTTGTTGTTGCTGATGCGTTTGTGCTCCACTTGTCCCCTCAGCGCTCGGACTCTCCTCAGCTTGGCCTCCTGGTTCTGAGCGTTCTCCCGCAGCAGACGCAGCTTCTCCTGCTCCGACACGTGCTGCTGCTCCTGCACCTTCAACACCTGCAGACGCTGCTCCTGCACACAGGGACCGGGGGGACTTAAAGGTACGATCAGGAGCATTAATGGAACACAGCACAGTAGGCAGCTTTTAGCAGCGCCCGGGGACGGTACCTTGAGTACCTTTAGTGGTACCTTTATCGATCCGGGACTTGAACGATTAAAGGGTCACCTCCCTAACCGTAACACTACCAACTGTTAAAGGTTAAAGGTGCGGTGAACTGACGCTGGAGGTGTGATGAGGAGCATTAACAATTATGTTAGACACTGATGCAATGAGACGTATTAAAGGTGTAATTAGGAGTAGAGGTTGACTGATATTGTTTTTTCAGGGCCGATATCGATACCGATTATTGCTAATTAAAGATATTTAGAACCGATGTGCAAAAAAAAAAGATCTATCACAATCTTTCAAAAATTTTAATTTTACAAAGACAAACACAAAAATGTATTTATATAACTTTATTGTTCATAAATGTTAACATTATAAAACTGTGAAACATTTGAAACAACATTTTAGTATTCCAAATGAAGCTGCAGCAGATTGTGGTGAAGAAAGCAAAGCTCTTCAATTAGCTTAGATCTCGTGTGACATTTAGCCAATCAGAGACTGTTGTGGGCGG
This sequence comes from Distichodus sexfasciatus, assembly GCA_032718565.1. NCBI lineage: Eukaryota > Metazoa > Chordata > Actinopteri > Characiformes > Distichodontidae > Distichodus > Distichodus sexfasciatus. Next base: position 204,676 of record JAVGVS010000544.1, on the reverse strand, counting down.
GACATTAAATAAAGCAGTGGGTCGAGAGCAAACGGCACAGAGAAAAGAGACGGCAGTGGAGCCACAGCAGCGCGCCCTGTAATTACTTAATATCGGTCATGGTTAAAATTACACCGATACCAATAATCGGCAAAATGTCTAATATCGGCCCTCGGTAATCGGCCCGGCTGAAAATCGGTCCACCCTTAATAAAGGTGTGATGAGGAGTATTAGTAACATTAAAGCATCAACATCTGTTTGTAAAGTGTTAAAGGTGCAAAGATTAGCATTAAAGGTGCAATACAAGCAGACATCGCACCAGCGTCACCGCGTCAGCATCCACGTCACATTATTAACGCTCCTGATGCGCAATGATGAGCGTTAATGAAGACGTCTCAAATGAGCGCCGATGCCGTGAGACGTGTTAAAGCTCCAATTACTAACAAACGCCAAAAGTTCACCTTGGAGGCCAGGAGCTGCTGCTGAGCCGAGATCTGCTGCTGCTGTCGCGATGCCATCTCCTGCAGCTCGGCCAGCGTCAAGTCCATACACAGAGGGACAAACTGGAAAGTGATGTCAAAATAGAGCTCATTTCACCTTTTAGCACTCTGAATTAAGCCGGGACGAAACGGATGGAGCGTCTTGTCTGACCGGGACAGGACATGGCCACTAAAAGGAAACCTTGCCAACACTCACCCCATTCTCAGTGTGTCTCTCGGTGATCATTTTCCCCACGTTCCTCTTCAGTGGGAGTTCTGGGCCTCTATGACACCCTAAACACAACAAAATCAAATTTTACTTGAGCAGACTATACGTTTGGAACCTTTGACCAGTCAGGAAACGAGAGCTCCACGAGACGCTCCGCAATTCCCGAGCTGCATGCGTGCACAAAATTCCAACAGCAAATCAGTTTTACTCCAGTCGTTTTCATCAACGGATTAGCAAGTCTTTCTTATGCATTCTGGCGCAATGCTGGACGACTGGCCACTTGACCAGGAAACAAAGAGGCACGAAAGCTGTTACATAACTGCAAAACAAAAGCTGAGCGCCACTCCAGAGCCGGACGCTGCTGTTACACAACTCCTCCACGGACGACGCAAGTGCAAATATGGGTTACTAGACAAACTGGTTTCTCGGGGGAATTGCCGTGGCACCACTTGGCATTACGGGTGAGATATACTGAGCACACAAAGACAAAATATATTGGACGAAGACAGGACTGGTGTCGCTTACGCTGTTGTGTAACAGCAGGGCTTTGTGACGGAACTGGGCCAGACAATGCCAGTTGGAAACTTGATACCACCCTCTCACTCACACACACATAATTATACGGCTGGAAGGGGGCAACATTTTCAGGGAAATTAAGCTTCCACCTCACTCCCGTTGCGTAAAGGAATTAGGTTTGGAAACGTCCTACTTAGCTGCAGAACTCACAACAGTTTGGGTGTACAAGCCTGGCACAACAGGGTGGTGTATACTGGTTTATGTGTGTTGGTTCAGACCCTGCGCCCTCAGACAGACCTTTGGTCCCTTGCCAAAACAATTTCTGACACTTGCCCAGGGTTCTGTTTCCCAAAAGCATAGTTGCTAACTCCTTAGCAACTAACATATTGTTGCTAACATAGTTAGCATGGACAGTCTTCCTGGAGCAACTCTAGGTTAAGGGTCTTGCTGAGGAACCCAATGGTGGTAGAGTTGGAGGTAGGATTCAAACCCACTAGACCACCACAACCACCATTCCCAAAATTGTTGCTGGGATTTGAACCCTGGGAGTCCGTGTCCTAAATTCTGTCTTACACCCATCTGTGGCTCTACTTTTCAGGGTCTCCACTTTGTGCCCCCTTTGTTTCCCGTTGGCGTGACCCCATGGTTGCAACCCAATGTCCACATTATAACACCCTGTGCCCTAACAGTCAGAACTGGCTTGCGTTGCAGGTCTACGTCTGGCTGCGTTCCAGGTCTCGGTCTTGACGGTCAACAAGCGCCGCCCTTATTGACACCACCACCGACTGCTGACCTGAACGGATGACTGGACTTGGCAAAGAACGGCGTCCGCTTACAGGCTGACCTTGGCATTCCTCTGCAGGGTGTGTGGGCACGAGAATCTGTGTGGTTAAGAAAAATACTCTCTTCCTTGTAAACAGTGGTTTGGGAAAAGCACACAAAACGAGACATTTCACTGAAGAAAAATCTAAACATGCCGTGTTGGAACCTTCATGTCCATAAGTTGTTTGCGTCTGAAACAACCCTTCACCTTTATTTTAGCCAAACAGCGGGGTCTGGAAGTTCAGTAAAAGCCTGAACACTGTTACATTCTCCTCTCGCATCAGTGACAAATTCCTAAAGTAATTACTAAAGTAACTCAGATTATTGATCGGCGCTTTGGTTGATGATTTAGAGCCTCAGTCTCTCAAACGGTGCCTAGGTCCCTAGTGTGGGGCCTCAGTCGGTGCTTCACTCTCTCCAGTACAACATTGCCCCATTTCCAGATTTTGTCCCTCAAACAGTGCCTAGAACACTTACTTAGAGTCGTCTAACGGCTGGTGCTTCGGTCCCTTGCTTAAACCATTGCTTCCTCAATTGCTGCCGTCATGACATAGGGGAAGTTCACCCAAGTCAACACTTACCCGATTCATGACCAGGTACTCTGTCGTGCCGGAGGAAGAATCGCACCTCCGCCCTCTGCTGCCCCCAGCGCTGCAGCACCTCAATCATCCTCTCGCTGTCTCCAATGGCCCGCTCTGTCAGAGGAAGGTGACCAATCGAAAGTGAGGTAAACAATCTTTTGCGCTAAACAGCCATGCAGTCACCGTGCAGACACCTGCTTAACGAAGACGATCCCTCACCTGAACCTCTCCAGCTTTCGGCCAGGTAGCAGTCCATCTCCCCAGGTTCCTTACACAAGTCCACCACGTCTCGGCACAGCGTCTCCGGGGTAACGGGGACCTCGGTGAAGTGTAGCTCATTGTTGCTGAGGTACACGGTCAGAAACATCTGTCACAAACACAGGCATAAACACACACACACTCAGGTCTTGTGGTCATTGTGAGGGTCTACTGAGATCCTGTGAGCGCTACGTCTACAAAAACACAAAGCCACAAATGGTCAGTTCTCCCTGGACAGTACTGCAGCTTACAAAAATTTAATTTTAGACAGCAGTTAGGCTCTTGTGTTCTTTTGTTAAACGGCGCGGGAAAGTGATGGCGCTGAAACTCAATTCTTGGCTACACTCTGGAGCCTAAAGCTGGCTGTATTTTCCACAGGCGTCTCTCTTGGCTGAAGTCCGGACGGCACAGATGGCGGTCACGTCGAGAGGGTCTGAGGTCCGAAAATAGACTTTGGAGGGTGGGGTTTGGGAACGATGTGTCAGCAAACGCAGAAAGGAACTTGGTGAGGGGTAACACAACGCACAGGAAGATCGGCAAGCAGTGGCGTGGAAGAAGCGCTTCCGAGTTCGTGTAAAAATTCCGATTTGCGATGGAACACAACGTCTGAACTAAATATCCTTGCACAGAAATGAAATATATTATAGTATAATCGAAATACATGTTAGAAATAAACACTATATGAAATGTTTTGCAATAGCAACTGACTACATCGTTCTAGCCTATATATGAGACATAAAAATGAGAACGCCAATATTTTTAATCCCATGAATATTACACAGTATATTGGCGAAGATGTTCAGACCGACTGTAACATTTTAAATAGTTCTTATCGTTATGATCGTATCGTATAATGCATAAATGAATATAATAAACATGTTTATGGACATTAAACAAAACACATGCAACTACACAGAACTGTATATACTGTATATGCAATTATTATTATTAATTTACTAAATATATATTAATTTATTATTAATATATATTTAAAACGTTGCTGTATTTTATCTGAAATATATATATATCTGTTCTTGTTATAGCGGAAGTAAATAAGCGCCTGATCGATTGGCTGTTGTCGGGGGCAACACAAGCCGATTGGGTGTGAAGGGAACGCAGTACGTGTGTCACTTCACCAGATGGACTGGGGGAGTGTGTGAGGCTTCAAGCTGCTTTACTAGAGACACACACACACACACACGTACTACTGTCATAGTGAGGACCTTCCACTGGTTCTATAATGACTAGATGATAAATTATTAATCCTAACCCTAAGATAACCAAAAAGCTCATCTTTCACCTTTAAATGTTTTAAAATGGAAAATGTTTTATAAAATTATTTTTTCATAAATTCAGTCCTACAAAACCACAGTTGTCCTGTCTAATCGGATGTCATCCGCCAAAACCCCTAAAATACATGCACGCCAGCATTAATAATAATAATAATAATAATAATAAATATTTAGATGGGTTCACATCCGCAAGATTTATACATCTGGAAGGACAGTCACGTGATTTCGCTGCAGATGATTAAAGCGCTTGGATGACGACGGAACGGTAGGACGCTCCCGAGAACTCTGGGGAAGGGCCTGAAGGATTACGTTGAGGGGGTTGTAAATCGGACCACTTTATTAGGCTCTTTATTAGGTCAAGAGATAAAGTCTGAAGGAAAAGAGGATTAAAGTGGAACTGCTGAGAGTGTTTTGATGAAAGACGTAGTTCGTCTTTTTCAAGTCCTGATTTAGATTTCATGAGGCGAGCTGGGTAAGAAATTTAATCATATAATGTTTATATGTACTACTTATATTTCAATACGCATTACCAATTAAATTTATTTGTATTATATTGAGCATTATTTTTTTACGGTTATAAATGATACTAACAGTTTTCTGCTTATGCCTGAAAAGCCGAACAGGGCTAAAGGTCACATTCTCAAAACTCAATACTTATTTAACTGAACATTTTATCTCCATCACCATTACGAACGATTATTGTGATGCTTTTTATTGTTGCTACCAATTGAAATATTCTCAGATATTAAAGTTGAAGATTTCTTCTAATGAAAGAGTGAAAATCTTTTTCATTTTAAAATTACTGCAGGAAGCACAGTCGCGTGACAACACAAGCAAGGGGTTTATTAATGAAACACAAATCTTTGTTTTTTAACTGTTATAAGTATTAATAGAATTATAAAACTCAAAGTTTCAACTAATTTCTACTTAATTAAAAACAAATGCTTTTTTCCATTTTTGTCTGACAAAAACCCAATAAAATAAACTGAGTACCAGAAATTGGAGATCGATTCATTATTAGGTTTTTTTCCATTTTGTTTTAAAATGAATACCGAAAAACGAAATGAAAACCTGTGTTTTAATCAATAAAATAAAATCAATCAAAATGAATGAGGCACAGGTTCTAATTGCTTCAATGTTAGTTTAACATTTTAACAAATTTCATTTACATTTTTTCATTTCAATAATTTCACGCTTAAAACTCTCGCTTTTTGTGACTGAATTTATATGCTACGAAGCTGGTCTGCTGGAACTGATTCCAATATTGGAAATTTTCAATGATAGCACTAAGGCTGAAATTAGAAAACAAATTATGAAGACGTGTTACTAACAGGCACCATGGCTACTTCCTGTTCAGGAGTAAAGCCAGTTGACCGAGTTGGGCCTCAATATTGACAAGCCCTGGGGCATCGTAAATTAAACACTGAGCCTTTCACAAATGATGAAACCCTACTAAACAAAAGCTTAGATAGATATTTAAAAAATACTGACTATTCCTGTATCACAGATTCTTGCCATTCCACACCTGTCTAGCCAGTCATTAAAATAATTAATAAGAGAAGCAGCTAGGCCACAAAAATTATTTCAATAAATCCAGAATATTTCTCTATTTTTAGTTTGTTTTATATTTACTTTCATTTTCTTTTCTTTTTATTGGTCAACTTGTGTCTTTGTGATGAGGGTATTATTTCTGTATTTAATATGCAGTTTTACTTCAAAACCAAAGCTATAATGCAAAAGTTAAGAGCCCAGCAGTTGAGGGGGATTTAAGAAGTTGTTTTATGTCATAATTCTCTCGACGCACTAACGGCCTCTTGAACTAAAAAGCTTCCACTTTTAGCCCAACCTTCATTAGCCCACTTCAGAAGTCACACACACACACACACACACACACTTCCATCAGGAGCAAAAGCAGTGTAAGTGGTTGTGAAACTCATTTCACATGGAATAAAAATGTCCAGGAGGTGATGCAAAGAGTTTACAGAGAACCATCAGTCACGTAACGCTATGAAAACTGGACAAACGACGGGAGAGAGAGAGAGAGAGAGAGAGACAGAGAGAGAAAGAGATGGGCAGATATTAAAAAGTGCAGAAGAAAGATGGAGCAACAGAAAGAGAGAGAGAGAATGGACGGAGAGACGAAGTGGAGGGGGAATTAGAAGTGTGTAGATGGAGAAGGAAGGGGGAGAGAGAGGAAAAAGAAACAGAAAGAACAACAGAAATAGAGACAGAATGAAAGAGAGAGAGACTCGCCCGGTCGCTATTTACATCTGCTGGCACTGCAGTTGCGTTTGTACCACTGTGCCTCTGGCAACAGCCACTAGGGCAACCCACAGCCAGCCTGTGGGGGAAACGTTGTAAATGAAGTGAAGCTGAGCACTGAGGCGCCAAGACGGCACGAATCCGGTTAACATCGACTAGACTCTCAATCACATCCAGCTTCACCCCTGATGGTGGTGGTAGTATTGGATACGATGATGAGGAGAGGAAGTGAAGTCCAGTTGCCTACTTCCTTACAGAAGTATACACACAACTTCCCACACCACACTACTAACATTAACCAGCCGCCTGCCAGTAACACTCTGAACACACAGAGAGAGAGAAGGAAAACAACACCAGACTTCAGGAAAGGCAGAACAAAAGGAGGACAGAAAAATATACAGTTCCTCACAGCACTGCGCCTTCCCTATTGCATGCATTTGCATTTGTGGGAGGTCATTTGAATGCAGTTTGGGGAAAAGTCAATGAGTTTTCACAAACTCGGGGGAAAAACAAGAACGGAAGTCACATTGATCAAGAATAGTTTTGACTAAAACGCACACTGATGCAATGATTCAGAACACATTTATTGACTGAAAAAGACCCGGAACTGACATATAAAAAATGTATTCAGGACCTCAGGTCCATCATAGTCTTGCATCTTGTTCATTGAGCCGCTAATGCTACTGTTCCCAAATCATTTCAATTTTGTGTAGTCATTTTGGAGGATAAATTGGTAGAATGCCTTGGCTCTTCAGCGCATTCTAGATTAAATAAGAACATACCTTTACTTAACTGTGAGGAGTAAATTATGAAAAATGTGACGCAAAATAGTCTTGAATTTTCGAGTTTCTTCACACCCTTAATTAATATTGTAAGAATATATTATAACGTTATATATGAACACAAATATAAGACATTTTGCTTAGTTTGCTTAGCCGCATGGAGTCGAATACGAAGCTTCAGAACCGATTCCCAACTTAATGCGGACTTAATACTACACAGTTTAGATTGGGTGTGAAGGTTATGAGAAATATGACACAAAAGACTCTTAAATCTTCTCGATTCTTCATATTCTTACTTAATATTGCAAATATATATTAGATAAGATGAGAAGTACACGACATTTCGTCTAGTGTGGCCGCGTCGGGACGATTGCGAATCTTCAGAATCGATGCTCAATTCCGAAACAACGGATATTAATGCTAAACACGCTATTTATTTTAATATTGTGCAGTTATTTTTGATACAAGTGACAAAAAAGAATACAGAATCTTCATTATTCTTTTTACATTTCTAGTTATTATTGTAGGAGTATATTATAATAATACATAAAACATGGAGACTAAAACGTGTGGAGTCGATTCTCAATTCCGAAACACTAAGAACCGAGTAATGGATTCTTTTCCGACTCGAATTGAATCCCAGTTAGAATGTGAGGAACATCGACCTTCAGCTCGTCTTTTATGCCTTTCTGCGTCTTACACAATCGATTGCCACGAAATCTGACTAAAAACACATACACACACACACACACACACAAGACCACGAACGCGAACTGTTGCTGGTGATGATTCGTGTCGTGAATCGGTACGAGGCTCCGGGTTCGCTGGGCCCTGTCGTGTTTTTACGCAGGAGGAGCCGGTAATAAAAAAACCTCATGCGACTTAATCTGCTCCAAAATGCATTTTCGCACATTTTATCAGTCAAATTCTAGTCAGAATGGTGAGAGTTTAATAACAAGTGTCGAGGTAAGGGCTTGGAACCAGAACCGACTAGAAGCTTCCACAAGGCGGTCAACGATGCTCACAGGTTGCAGATTAAACTAGTGACCAGACAAAAACAGCTTTTACTTCCAGAAAATCATCAAATTAACATGAGGTCTTGATGAAACCATCTCAAATCTTCCGAAATGCACCACAGGTTGCTCACATTTTAAAAAGCACCCGTTAAAATAGAGAAAATTAAGGTGCATAATACTGTCACTGAAGGTGCAAAGTCACACCTGAAGATTCCAAAGCGCAAAATGACCCAGACTTGGTCAGATACTGGGTGGTGTAGATTTTTAAAAATCTGACACACACCCGCCAAAACACATTTTAGGATGTAAAATCGACCAAAATCTATCATTAGCTTGGATCAGACCAAGATGGTAAAAATATATATATAAACCAAGTTTAAAATGCTGCAAAAATGGATCAGATTAAAGATGCCAGATGATTCCAAAATGAAAGTTATCTAGATTTTGGTGGTGTCTAGATTAACAAACGTGTTATAACTTCACAAACACGTTATGTATTGTATTAAATGTATCATTAGATTGGAACAAATTAAGATGGCAAAAATGGCTAACAATTTACTTTTTTTTTGCATTTAAACCTGATCTCGAAGGTCCCTAAATGCCAAATGTATTTTAGAATCAGGTTAATGAGATTTTAAAAATTACAAGCAAGTTTAAAGGTGCAAATGCTTAAAAATTGTAATGCTGAAGGTTCGGAAATGTAAAATGCATCTCCAGAGCGGGTCAGATTTGTGTGTTTTCTGGATTAAAACCGCAAGCTTGTGAGACACACCTGACAGGTAAATGTTGAGTAGCAGCTGCGTTCCGGGAGCGGGTTTACTAGCGTAACGCGCCTCTACTCAATGGCATCATTCTGCCCTGACCTGCTGGCTGCTTTCCGCCGCCCCGCTTCTGCGGCTGTCTGGGGTAAAACTCTCCTGCTTCTCCCGCGGGCTGCTGGGGTTCGCGTTCCGTCGCGGCTTTCGGACAGGGCCCAGTTCCACTTCTGTTTTTATTCCAGTGCCGGAACGCCGAGGCAGCTTCCATCAACAAGCATCGCTGACGTCACTCCTGCTTTCATCAACCTGCGGAGCACGAGCCGGAGCTCAGCCCACTTCACGCGCACACGCGCACGCGCACGCGCACGCACACGCATACAGCCACGTCTGGTATTACGGCCTTTGTGAGGTCCTTCCATAGACTCCCATAATCACGAAAATACATAATTTTACACTCAATCCTAACCTCAACCTAACCTCAGTAACTAAAAAGCACATCTTTACGTCTTTAGTTTCTCAAATAAAACAAGCATTTTCAGAGTCATTTTCCTCATGGGGGACCCCCAAATGTCCCCACAAAGCCCAAAACATAGAAGTGGGGATTTAGGGGACAAAATGGTCCCCACACTGCGATAAATACATGAACACACACACAGGTGGTGTCCATATACAGACGAGCAAGCGTAAACACACACACACACACACACACACAGTCTTAGACATTATAAGTATTTGTGAGGTCCATAGACTCCCATAATAACTAAAGTAGATCATTTTACAGCTACACCTAATCCTAACCCTAACCTTAACCTCAGTAACCAAAAGCACATCTTTTACCTCTTTTAGTTTCTCAAATAAAACAAGCACATTTTCTAGAAAGTCATTTCTCCTCATGGGGACCTCACAAATGTCCCCACAAACCCCAAAAAAACAGATAAAAGTGATTTTAGGGGACGTGGTCCCCCACACGCATAAATACATGGTCACACACCAGGTGGTGTCCATACAGACGAGTGCTGCAAAACACACACACACACACACACACACAGTCTTGTATTATATTTGTGAGGTCCATAGACTCCTATATAAATTGCTAAAGTACACACTCTTACAGCTAAGCACCTAATCCCCTAACCCTAACCTTAACCCCAGTAACCAAAAGCACATCTTTTTACCTCTTTTGAAGCCTCAAATAAACAAGCAACATTTTGCCTGGTTTTCCTCATGGGGACCTCTCAAATGTCCCCACAAAGCCCCAAAAACAGATAGAAGTGATTTTAGGGGACAAAATGGTCCCCACAATGCCATAAATACATGAACACACACACACACACACAGGTGGTGTCCATATACAGACGAGCAAGCGTAAACACACACACAAGACACGCACACGTCCACGCGTGCCCGCGCACACACAAAACACGCAAGCCACACGCCCACGCGCAGACACACTCTTGTCCACTTACACACTCGTCTTCGTGCAGAACAACTCTGATGTTGGACATAACCTCGTGCCATTACCAATATAGTAATATACATAATATCTTCATCCATCAGCAGTTTAAAGCCAAAAACATGTCTCAAAACCAAAATCAGCCGCCTTTATCAGATTTATTGCTTCCATATGAGTCCATTAGAATAAAGCAAGTATATCCTATTAGGTGACCATTACAAACCACCAGGGATTAGTGTAAATTCCATTAGGAAACAAAAGAACACCTTAATAGAGGGAGGACTGATGCTGGAGAAGACGGATGAGGGAAATGATTGACAAAAAGGAAATTCAAGGCACTTGGTTAAATAAAATTAAAAAAAATTAAAAATGAAAGGAAATATTAGTTAACACTTAATAGTATTACATAATATTTAATATTACATTTTATTTTTTAAATGTAACTACTTAATAAATAATAGTGTAATGCCTTGAATTAATAATTCCTATTCCTAATATTTCCTTAAATCTTATTAATTTATTAATTAATTTATTATTATTATTTTATTTTTCCCCCCAGCAACCTCTCATAGGTTATGTCCTCCTCCTCTCTTCCTCTTCACTTCATCTTTTCTCTCTTGACCTTGCAGGTTTGTGACGGATGGAGTGGAGTGGAATGGAGAGGTGACGGTTCCTCTCTTTCTCTTCAGCCTTACTCTTTTTTTGGACACTCAGACATGTTCAGACCCAACACCAGTAGTCGGATCATCTTTTAAAATAGACATTTTAATGAATTTTAACATATAAATCTAGAACCCTGTTCAATTAGGACCTTGTGGTCATCATATGTTCCAGTGCTGTCATCTAGTGGTCAGTAACGATCATGAACTAAAATATTTCAACTGTCATATACTGTATTTTGTTGGACAAGAAGTGAAATGCATCCTAATTATTTCCTAAGACAAAATTAAAAATAAAAAAACAGAATTTAACAATCAATCTACAGATATAGAAAAATCTGCATCATAAAATGTAGATATGTGTATTATAGACAGTATATTTATATTACAAACAGTGTTTGTACATTAATTTTATTAATTAATGTTTATGGGATGTATGTACAGTGCAGAGGGCCTTTGAATTATGAACTGGATATGATTAAAAGGATTTGCTTCTTAATTAATAAACAATTAATATTGAATTTTGAGTTTTTTTGTGCCAAACCAAACAGAGTCGTGATGCGTGACAGTGACGGGGTATGTGATTTGAACTCAGCAGGACGTCGTGTTATTGACCAGCACCAGATGACATTAGAGTAAGAGCTTAAAGTCACACAGACACACACACACACTCAGACCCCCTGTGTCTGTCTGTCTGTCTGTCTGTCTGTCTGTCTGTGCACTGTGCTGTATAAAATTTGTTTTTAAGCCTGCAATAAATAAATAAATAAATTTATCCATCCATGCATTCACCTACCTCGTTAATGAATTAAAAAGAACATTTTATTTCATGCCTCTGACTTTCTGATTATTTCCCAACCTAAGCATTTCAAGATTATTTAACATACCATACCTGAATAAAACCATAAATAAATAAAAACTTGACAATTTTACAGCATTTTTAAACTACAATGCACAAAAAGCAGAATTATTCTTTAAAATGAGCTGATGAAAGTGATGATAATATTGCTCATATTGCTCATATTGGGTCGTAGAAAATGATTAATGTTGCTGAGTTGGTGCGCGGTTTGATGAGGAGGTGAAGATGTTGCGCAACGTGTGTCCAGCAGATGGCGCTGAAAAGCTGAGAGAAAATAACGCAAAATGAAACAACAATAAATTATATCAATTAATTATATAAATTTATCAATTATAAAGTAGGAAAAACATTAAGAAAGCACAAATTTCAATCAATCTATCTATCTATCTGTCCGTCCAGCCGTCCGTCCATCTATCCATCTGCATGAAGAGATAACGAAGAGAGAGAGAAAGAGAGGGAGGGGGGTGAGTTGTTGTACTGTTAATGGCACATGTTTGGGGGGTAACGGAGGGGGGTAGAAGTGCACCATCTGCTGTAAAGCTGCAGTGTAGCGGGGTGGGGCAGTAGAGGTTGGGGGTGGGGTGGGGGGAGTGATAAGGGCTGATTGGGGGAATTTAAGCCACGGAGACGGGACACGGTTTACCCAACACACACACACACACACACACCAACCTCACCCTCCTAAAAATCACCCCAAATTAGACACGACAGGGACAAGGGAGAGGCGCCGCACGGCTCACACTTACGCACGCTACACACTGTACAACGGAGAGCGTGCAGAAAAGATTAACAAATGAAATGATATAAAACATGATTATGAAATAATAGACATAAAATATGGAAACTTCGTTAAAAATGACAACTATGATATGAAATAGAGAATAGTTAAAGGATAAATATATATATATATATTGCTATATAGACGTGACTTTCTCAGTTTTGCCTTTTAAAATGATCTTTGTAATCTTGTTTTTATTTTTTACAGTTATTAAATTTGAGCTTTTAGCAACGGGGCAAAAAGGTGAAATAAAATTTTAAAATAATATTATAAATATCATTGTTAAAGAAAGAATTGTAACAATTTAACATAATTATCTCTCCCTCCCTCCTTCTCTGTTTTTCTACTGTAATGATCAGTGTCATCACCCCTCTTCTTCCCCTCTCTCTTTCTTTCAATCTGATGTTTAAATGAATTATTTCAAATCAAATATCTTATCTATTAATAAAACCTGACCTCGTGATCCATATATTCTGACATTACAAAACCTACGCCATGTGATTGATATTTTGTTGTTTTATCGTCGCTACGGGATCGTCGATCGTCTAATCGATGTATCGTTACATCCCAACTTGCCACTCGTCCCCCGTCAACGCTGCAACTTCCCGTTTCCTCGGCCTGTCTCCATAGCGACGCGGCTCGGGATCCCCTGGGACCCGCGGCACACGCCGAGCTCCGGGGGTCGCGACCCGGGAACCTGCTTGGGGGGGTGGGGGTGAGGTCAAAGGTCGCTGGACACGGTGACCGAAAGGAGGGGGCAGGGCAACTCGGGGCGGAGGTCGTTTGGCCGAAGGGCGGCGCATTTGCATAGCATTGACCTGAAAAGGTCATCCGGTGGAAAGCGGACGCGACCCCAGCGCACGCCGCGGAGGAAAACGGCTGTTATTGATGAACGGCAAAATACGGAGGTTTTTAAACGGTTTTACACGACGCGACGAAACTTTTGAAAAAGTTTTTTTGGGGGGAATTCAGTCTTTTATCTCGTGTTCTCATTAAGAAGAAGGGACGGCGAAGAACGAGCGAGGGATGGAGGAGAAAGAAGAAAAATCAATAGTTGTCCTGTATGAGGAATGAGTGGAGTGTAGCGGAGAGAGAGGGAGAGCGTATGGCGGGTAACAAGGAATTTTTAAGCAGGAAAACCTCCCTCTCCTCCTTAATCTTTCACATTTCGCTCCCTCGTTCTCTCTCTTTCCCTTTCTCGCTCTCTCGTTTTTCTCCTTTCTCTTTTATAACCACACGCTAATCTGGATTCCAGTCTGCATTGTTGCGGCTTGACAGCGAATTCACGCTTCTGCTTCAACCTTCCTTTCTCTCTCTCTCTCTCTCTCTCTCTCTCTCTCACTCCATCACAAATCTACCCACACCTGCACTTCCAGCCTCACTCCATTTATTCGTTTAACTATATGACAAGGAACATATGAGGAGAGAGAGAGAGAGAATGAGGGGACAGAGTGGTGGTGGGGGGGGCAGTTTTCGGGGTGGACAGTGGAGGAAGGGGTCACTTGTGCCCCACCTGCCCTAGCCCCTCCATCCTTCATCCCTCTCTCAGCAGGGGGCCAGTGTTAAAGGAGGAGTGGAGCGAGGGAGCGGCGTCTCTCTCTTTGGCTCGGCTAACTCAGCCTGACAGCCGGGAGCGCGGACTGCGGAGAGGAGGAGGAAGAAGAGAAAGAACGGGGAGGAAGAATGGGAGGAAGGAGGGAGGAGTCTCCGCCTCCCAAACCACACCCACTCACCCGCCAATCACACCCTCCTCCCCTCGTTTTCAGCCAGTGGTGAGAGGGTAAGGCATCTCTGGCGACTGGTCGTCCTCATCTTTTTTTAATCCCTCCCTCCTTCCAACACGAGGGCCACGAGTAGCGTCCCTCCTCCTCCTCCTCCTCCTCTTCTCCTCCTCCCGGCTGCCACACCTCTGCTTCTCTCTCTTACGGGACTGACCACCGCAACGGAACCACGAGGTACTCGCTCTCCTTCTTTATTTTCCTTCCCTTATTACTCTTTCCATCTTCCGCTCCTTCATCTTCCGGGCTTATGTCAGATGTTTTGCAACTTTCTGAGTTCTTGATCATTTCGGTTCCCCAACCGGTTCTCGTCCTTTAACCGTCATATTTTTATAAATATGTATTTTTCGTACTTTTATTACCGTGAGTAACGTCCTGCGTTAAGCCGACTGTCAACCGGGCTAAAAAAAGTGGAGTTTCCTGCTCAAGGGGGCCGGCCACAAACAGGTTTACGCTGCAGAGCTATCGGTCATTGGACCCCACAAATTGCTATTTATTTTATTTTTTTTTACATTTCACAACTTGCTTTTATTTCATTATTTTTGACCGAATCCGAATCTAAACGGAGGGAATGTTTGGTGTCTCGCCCCAGTCCTGACACCATCACCACCACCACCACCGACACCACCACCACATGGCAGGTCACGGCATCTTATTTTTCCTAACGCCATATGTGTCAATTTTTGACACATCTTTTACTACTTACGTTGAAACCAGAAAGCGCAAAAGCGACTGTTTTTACAATTTGGGAATTTTTTGGTCGGATTTTGGCTTCAAAAATTCCCAAATTTGCTCATGGTAAACGTGAGTGAAAGGGGGTGTGGATGGATGCGGATCCTGGATGCCAAGTGTGGGCTCAATTTTCACCATTATCACAACTTAAGTTGAATCATTTAAAAGTATATATATTTGTAATTATTATATCATTTTTGGTTAAATTTTGGTGTCAAAATGTCGGGAAAGGTACTGATTGGCTTGCAGTAAACAGATTGGGGGGAGGGAGGGGGGGTGTTTAGGGGAGTCGGGGATGCCAGGCGTGGGCACAATTTTACACCTTTTTCACAACTTAAGTTGAGGCCGCGAAGCGTGTAGAAGTGTTTTTATAAATTTTAGTTGGATTTTCAAGTAAAAATTTCCTGAAACGGCTCCTGGATTTTGCGGATTTGGGGAACGGGGTGTGGAGGTGTAAAAAGCCGCCAATTTTGCATCTTAATTTGCATCTTAAACCTCAATTTTGACTCTTTAAAGATTAAAATCGTGACGTGACCGTAAATTTCTTCGACTTTTACTCGGATTTCTGTGTTATTCGTTTCTGGAACGGCTCCCGAATTTGCTGGTGGTAAACGGGGTGAGGTGGGGAGGATGATTTGGGGGGTGGGGTGTAGTGCCAGCTCATATTTCATACCCAGGCATGGCGCTGGCGTTTGCTCCGACTGCACCAAATGTCTTGCACCAACGGCTTTTGGGCTTCATGTTGAAACTGGAAATGCTACAATTTTACCAATTAAAGCCGTTTTTTTTTTAGCATCAGACCGAGAGTGCAAAGCCCCACGTGGGCCGCTGGCACCAGTAAGGGCACGGTTTAAGTGTGGCGTGTTCCCACAAATGAAACGTGGCACGTTGCTGGTCGTATTTGAGATGAAAAAGGGGCATCGCTCCGACCTTCCAAGCCTTAACGCTTCGGGCGGTGCTCCGAGTATTGATTAGTTAATAGAGTTACTCGCAGAGGCTCCACCTTTAATAACCCTAGCGATGAGTGATGTCAAAAGTCTTTGGACGTCGAGATTTTCATTCGCTAGAAAGTGCTTACAAATCACGTGCTTGAAAGTAAGGTTTGGGTTTAATTTTGTAAGATTAGATAAACCTGAATTCCACCTCTCACTCCACCTTTAAAACCTCGGAAACGAGAGCTGTTACGTCTAAAGTCTCGGGACAGTCTTGATCGCAGCCATCTCACGTTTCTTATCTTCGTTTTCTAGGACGTACGCACAAATCAAGAGGCGACGCTTGAAAGGTTTGGGTTTAACTGACCCCAAATGGACGTGAGTTTAGTTAAACCCGGGCTGTTGTGTCTAAAGTTTTAGGACAGTGCAAAATATTTCAAGATCAAAAATCAAGCGCCGCTACTCGTAACGTAAAATGTTAACATAAGATTAGGTTTTTATTCCATTTTATTTATTTTAATTGGATGTACGATTTGTTAAACCTGAGTTCCACCTTTAACAACGTAACATCGATGCCTGCGACACCAAAAGTCTTTGGACGGTGAGAATTCCTTGTTGTGGTTGCCCCACGTCTTGGCGTCTTCGTTTTCCAGAAACTACCACCTTTACTCCACCTTCAATAACATAGCAGTGAAAGCTGGAGTGTCGAAAGTCTTTGGACGGCGAGGATTTTTGGTCACATTTTATAAGGTGGTGTTTGAAAGTTAGGTTTGGCTTCTTTAAACCCTCGATGAAGGTCTACACCACCTTTAATAACCTAACGGTGAGAGCTGTAACATCAAAAGTCTTCGGACAGCGAGAAAGCTTTGCCGCGTTTCATTTGCTAGAAACATCTACCAATCGAGAGGTGGAACGTGTAAGTGAGGTTTGGATTAAATTGATCCCAACTCGAAAATTCACCTGAACTCCACCTTTAATAACGTAACAGCGAGAGCCGTGACGTCTAAAGTCTTTGGACGGCAAGAATTCTTTTTCGCATCCATCTCTTTTGTCTTTCTTTTCTAGAAAGTACTGACCAATCAGGAGCTGCTTCTTATAATGTGAAACGGCTAATTGAGATCTGGTTTTATTTATCCCAAATTTGCTAAATCCAAATTCCAACTTTAGCAAGGAAACCCCAAAGTCTCTGGACGGCAAGAATTCCGTCACAGCTGTCTCACGTTTCTTGCCATCTTGGTTCTCCTAGAAAGCGCGGACATATCAAGAGGTGGGACTTGTATGGAAGCGTTGTCTGCTTCTAGATCTCCACCTTTAATAATGTCTCAATGAAGGCCGTAATTTCCAGAAGTCTTTAAACGGTGAAAACCGTTTCTCTCGATATCTTCTAGAAGGCAGTGTTTAAAAGTCTCGGCGTCGCACTTGTACTCGGTCTCGTCATGGACTCGGGATTTTATTTGGAGACCAGCCGAGACCACAACTACAGAAACCACACACGTACCGTCAGAATCGCAAGACGTCCAACTTCCCGCACATTATATTCATTCCTCTGTATGTCACGTTATTTCGGAATAATTTCCTGCACAGAAACGGAAGTAATTGCGTAAAAAGGCACTTATTAGATTATTCGCAATGTAAACGCTTACGTTAGCGCCTGCGACTCTTCTATGGCACGCCATCAAAAATGCTGTTTCTCGTCCAGAAAGGCCAAAAGCAGCTCATTTTATAGACCAGAATGAGTTCAAATCGGCTCAAAAATCACCCAAAACTTCCTTTTTTAATTGATCAGAAAATATTATTTCCATTTGATACTGTTAGAGAGTAATCAATACGAAGAAATAAATAGAGAAAAATGTATTGTTTGTTATCAAATCATTTTATTCCGTGTCCAGAATAATATTTATTTGTCATGTGGTGTAAAACGTGCACTGGTCCGGTCTCGGCCTCGGCCTTTCAGAGTCTTGATCTGGTCTCGGTCTCGGTTTAGGTGGTCTCGACCTCAACTCTTTGTTTTCTCGAAACAATTACAAATCAAGAGCTGGAACTTGGAAAGTGAAATGTTCAGTTTCTAGAAAGTACGTAGAAATCCCAGTATTTGAAAGGTTTGGATTTAATTGATCTCGAATGGACGCTAGAATTCCACCTTCAATATCGTACCAATGAGAGTTGTATCGTCTAAAGTCTTCGGACAGTGAGATTTCTCTGGAAAGTGGTATTTGCAATGCGAAAGGCTTTAAGATTTGTCCCAAACGTACGTCAATTTTTTTTCCCGAATTCCACCTTTAATAACGCACCATCGAGAGTAACGTCAAAAGTCTTTAGACGGCGAACGTTTTTGTGTTTTTCACTTATTTTTCTTACCAATCGGGTGCTACTAATCGGGTTTTTAATTCATCCCAAATTGTCGTTTGACCCGAATTCTAAGTTCCAACCGGTTTTGGATGATTTTGCCGCTTCCACAAAGTGTAAGTGTACTATTACAGTGTGCTAGAAAGTGTGCACGTGTGTGTGTGTGTGTGTGTGTGTTCGGTCAACAGAAGGCCCAAGCGCTGGTCATCTTTCAGCGTTACTTCCATAGGTCGAGGGAGGTCAGAGGAGGTCGGAGGTTAATAGGTTTTAACCCCGAGAGGACCGAGGTCGTGCTCGCTGGAGGAGGAGATTGGAGAGAATCGATTGAACCAAACTGAATAATACTGGGCTTTTCTCTCTTCGTTTGTTTAGGCGACGCACTTAAATATGACCAACGAGGTCGGTGCGGGCAGGCCAGGGGCCCAAGCGCTGATATAATAATACTGACGTTACAGTGAAGTTGCAGCTGAGCAGCTCAAATCACTGTCGAGTGGAAACCTTTTATGTCCAAAACAGTTATTTTTCAGGAAATTAAAAAAGCAACGTATATATCCTAAAGATATGAACACTGTATATGAATACGGGAACAAACCGTTTTCACTGGTTAAATATTTCTAAAACTGTCAGGCCAATGTGAAGACCAGTAGAATTGTTTGATGACAAAAAATAAAAATGACCAAAAAAGGAGGTTTAAATGAACATTGAGGCCTTGAGCTGATCATGTCTCATCTGTGAGATCATTTTGCTGCGGTGTGAGATTTTCAGAAGCTGTGTACAGTCGTAATGCTATGGATTTTGTCTTATTAGACTTTTACGAGTGACGTTCATCATCTTCAACAACGAATCTGGGGTTTGAGGGTTTGGGGTTTGAACATAATGTAAATTAATATTAATATCATATTATAAATACCAATATATATCAATAAGTTTACACCAATCCCTTTAAACAAGTTCTTACCAGATTTTTTGGGTCAAATTGGCATGTTTATAAGAATCTGCAACGGATAAAAGGGTGTGAACGTGATTTTTCCGGTTTTCCAATTTGGGCTCGAATGAAAACAGGGGGAAAATGGAAAATATAAAGTCTTACTCCATTTTTGTTTTTTCGTAAGGCATGAACAATAAATACATCGTTAATTGGTTCCAATTTAAGTGTAAAAATGGAAATAAATCTCCTAAAAAGGCGTTCTAGACTCCATATAAACACATCAAAACATCTTTAATTGCACCGTCATGTAGAGATACAAGTCATCCAGTAATGACTGTCTTTAATACTGTACACACTTTACAGTATTTTATGAAATATTTATGATTTTTTATAACGTGAAGAACAAATCACACAAAGATGGTCAGCCTTGCTGCGCTCGCCCCACACTGCTCTCGTTGGGACAAATTAGACGTTCACTATAAATCAAATTCTGGTAGTGGTACGAATAAATTCAGCCTCATACTGTATATCTACATACATCTGAATAAACGTAAATTCTGATTGGCTGATGGTCAGTACATTGGGTTCATGTAGAGCGTCACTTTACCAACATGCCGAGCGTGTGTGTCTGGTGGCTATGAGAAACTAGCAGGTGTGTTAATGTGTGTGTTTAGAGAACTGGTCAGAACTGGATTTTGGGTGAAAAAGTCTGGACGTTGCAGCGCTGAGCGTTATGGGAAGGCCACCGTCTGGACCGAGTTAAAGCGATAAGAGCGGCCAGCTTTACCCGGTCAGACATTTTTAACGTTAATTAGTGACCAAAAGAGGCGAGAACGCATCACTGTTCCAAGTACGGTTGCGTGACCGTTTTAAAATGGCATTTAACGAGTGGGAAATTACGAACGACAAGCGAATCCCCAATAATGGGTTCCAAAAGCCAAATTGGCAGTGGGCAGCTAGTCTGGAGGGGCAGTGCTTGGGGACGGTATCTTGCTCATGAGTACCTCAGTGGTACCTTTACCGGTCCGGGACTTGAACCGGCGAGCCGAGGACCAACTCTCTTTGGGGAAGTTGGTGGTGTAACGGTTTGGGAGTTGGGCCCGTGTTGGCCCCGGAAGTTCGGTGACGTGTAAAATGCGATGTAGGAACTGTGCCTTGTCTTAGTGGAAATTGTATTATTGCTATTACACAATTATTATTACGTGTGTGGGTGTGAAACCACACTCTCTCTTCTTTTCCCCATCTCTGTCCTTCTTCTTCTCTCTCTCTTTTCCTCTGCTACACCAAGGCATCGCTCTGCAGCTGGCGGCGGTGGGAAGGCAGGCGAGTCGGGCGGCGGTTTAACGAGGGTGGGGAGGGAAAGAGAGAGTGACCTGGCCTATCAGACGAGGAGCGACAATCAATACCGGGATCCCATTGGAGGAGGAGGCGGTGGCGGCGGCCGGGTGGTGGGGGGTGGGTGTAGGAGGGGGGCGTCGCCTCAGCATCACGGGGGGGAGGGAGGAGGATCTCACACCACACACACACACACGCACCAGTCAGGCCGGACTTATTCACGGAATTATTCACGTGGGAGCGCCGAGGAGAAGCGTCAGGTCCAAGGCTGAAGCGAGGTAAGCGGGATGTCGGGGGAAAAATAAACACCCTTTATAGCCACGAGTTCGGGGACGGTCCTTAAAGTGGGAAGCGGTGGGATCTCGGGACGGGGACGACGTCGGCGACGATGGGCGGCAGCGGCGGCGGCGACGACGACTTCGAGTTTCCATATTGACGTTTCTTTCGCAAGGTGGCACGTCGCAACAGGGATTGTGCCTCGTCATCGCGTAAGCCTGCCGTTGATCAATACGGCATCGTTTACTTCTGGCTCGAAGTATTGATCGATCGCTGAAGTCGCTATGACAAAATTGTCAGTGTGCGACGAGAAGGTGTAGGGGAGTCCTGGAAAAGTCCAGCTGTCCCAGGTCGGTCTGACAGGTCCAGTTTCGGAAAGCTAGTGTTGGTGGTTGTAAGAAGCTGCGGTACGAATCCCTGGAACCAACGTCGGGCTCCTGAGCAAGACCATTAATCCCATGTCGCTCCAGGGAGACCGTGTGCGTTGTTAGGACTTGTTCATGAGTCTTCCTGGTCCCTCTTTGCTGATACTATGCCTCCTTGTAGCACACCTTCATGTAGCATGTGGAAGTGTTGAAACGATCGGTGAAGTTGCTACGTGAACATGTGCTTCAGCAAAGACGGAACCAACGCATCTGGTCTGAGTGACTGCAAAATTTGGGGTTTGAACCCCAGGAATCATAGTTGGGCTCCCGAACAAAGGTACTTCAACCCCACGTTGCTTCTAGGGAGTCACTGAGATTAGGAAACTGATGTTGCTCTTGATAGGAGCGTCGGTTAAATGCTGTAAGTGAAAATGGAGTATGGAGGTCTCGGCTGTGTGGCTAGGGTGGTCAGAAACCTCCCCAATTTGGCGTTTAGATGTTTTGACAGCAATATATGTTTGGTGGTTGTTGCGACTTGGGTTGATGAGATGGTATCACAATGGTATCCCACTCGAAAATGGGAGACTTCCCAATGACATCCAACGGTCTTCTCAACGGTCTCTTAATCAAAAAATGATGTTTTCCCTAATGTTTCTCTACTTAAAATGGAAATATTCTCAGATTTTTCCCCAATCAAAAACAGGAGTCTTACCAATAGCACCGACTCCAAATTGGGTGGGTTCCCAGTAGTCTCCTGATCAAACATGGGAGTTTCTTCAGTGGCAGTGTCTTTCTAAATGTATCCTAATCAAAAATGGGAATCATTCCAGGTGTCCTCCTGATGAAAATGGGAGTCTTCCCAGTGGTTTCCCAATCGAAAATGGAAAATTTCCCAAGGCTATCTCAGTTAAAAATGGAAAACTTCCAAATGGTGTTCCAATCAAAAACGGGAGTCTTCCCAATGGTACCCCAGTGAATATTCTCTCCAATTATTAAATGTCCACATAAGATTTGGGAAAATACTACTGAAGACTGAAATTCCAGCTGCCCAACTTTGCAACTTGCTTGATGCCCTCATTACTCATAAAAACGAGGGTCGTAGCGTGACAGCATTACAATTTTGGAGAAAAAAAACCCAGGCACGGCCCCTCCATGAGACCATCGGGCACAGCAGGACGAGAGTGTAAAAGCCCAAGGGGTGTGCGTGTCACCGACTGACTGGACATGACCATTAGTCTGATTACGGATCGGCTCAAGACTTCCAGAAGCGTCCACGTTTGGCGTCAGCTCGTTAGCGAGGCCTCGCTCGGACATCCGAGGTGCTTCCATCGCAGCCCAGTCATACCGTTTTATTGTTTTCCCCCCATTTCAAGCCAGACAATACGGCAGCGGGGATGGAGGGGGGTCCGACTCGGGGCCCGTCGCCATTGTCTGGACCCTCTTTCCACCCGGTGAGAAAGCATCCAGAGCCTCGGACCACCACAAAAGGAAACGTCAGCTCTGTTTAAGTCCTGAGGGCTTGTTTTCGCGAGTGAGGACGCCAGGGTCCTGGGGACGTGATCCCTTCCCTGTTGAGGAAGGGGCTGTTGGGAAAAGTTTCTCTGCCCACGTCTCCTCGGACCCCTCCTTCCTTCCATTTTGGGGCAGCGACCCAGTCGAACTCGCCCAGGCTCCGATGATTTAACCCCCACTAACGACCCCACCCTCGCCCTCGCCCTGCCCGGGGGGTCGCCGCTTGGCAGAAAAACACCCGGAGCTCTCACGAAAAGGCCGAGAGAGGGGCGACCTCGGCTCTAAACCGACAACCTACTGTACGTGGGGGTTATGGATGGAGGATGGAGGATGGAGTCGCGGAAAGAGGACAATATGTACAAAATGAAAAAAAATACGGTCTTACAGTTACAGAAAAGGGAATTTGTGTGTTTAAAAAGGGATATAATTAATCATATTTAATAATAATTATATTAAAGTATCTAAAAATGCATTTTATTAATCTGTTTAGAAAATATATCAACCTTGTAGTCCATGAAATATATTAAACAATTCTAACAATGACAATTCTAATTCTGTATAAGTAAATATATTTTAAAAAATAATTTTTGGAAAGTTAACTCTAGTGATAAATAAATCCCATTTCAAATTAAATATTCAAAGGCTTTTTAATCTTAAATGAACATAAAATATTTATTTAACGAAATGCATGACAATGCAAAAACCCTTTAACAAATAATACAGATAGAAAACATTTATTTAAAAAGTCGTCTCGTAAAATCAACTGAAATGAAAATTTAAGTGTGTTCGGGGACATCATTTTCATCGAGAATTTTTAAAAATATGTTATTAAAAAATGTAATTCTGACTGTACTGTGCAAAAAATCACAGCCGCACCTCATTTCTTCCTATTTTTGCTAGGAAGCTGACTGCAAAATGTGCAAAAATGAACGGTAAATACAAATCTCAAGACATCTTCTTGGATGCAAAAATTGAATTGAAAAAGCTGAACATTTTTTACGGCCAGGTGTATTTTTGCATTTTTGTTCTAATTAACTTCCAAGAACCAGATGTAAATATTTAAAACAAATTGTCAAAATTGTGTCGAAAAAGGGTCGACACTAAAGTTACGTTGATGCAGATAAAAATTCCTGACCGAAGGATTTCATCACTTTTATTTTTATTTCAAAGTAAACCTTTTTGGTTTCATCACGTTTATTTTTATTTTAGGTGCCACTTTTTAGAAAGTTCAGGGAGGACAGTCCACTCTGCCCACTTTGAGCATTGGTGCATAGCTGTATTTAATAAACTCTCTCTCTCTCTCTCTCTCTCTCTCTAGCCGGGACAATCGGACGTCTGAACAATGCAGCCGTGAGTTCCTCTGTGTTTGCCATGGCAACTGGTGGGCGGAGGAGCAGCGTCCGGCCGAGTGTGTGTGTGTGTGTGTTGGTGTGTGTGTGTGGGACACACGCCAGATGCCTCGGGGAGACGCCCTACAGCTTAGCAGCTGGGGAACTAAAGCGCCCCGAACACACACACACACACATGCACACACATTATGGGGGCACTCGTTTATGGCACACTCCGCTTGTTAGTGCACACACACACACGAGCATGCATGCACACACTCTTAAACTAAAGAGAAGTTTTGAGAGCAGCACACACACACACACACACTTTATAGGAAGACACTAACACACGAGCACTCACACACATTTTACAGCAACACACCCAAACACACACACTCTTACACGAACACACCGGGCCCGACTGTCTAATCTCTGCAGGCAACTGTGACGTGTTACAGCAGCTCACAATCACCTGTAGAGGTTGAGCAGAGAGTCCCACCACTTCATCACTCCTCACGTGCAGGTGGACGTGAGACGAGAGACACGTGTGGTCATCGTTACCAAATTACGAACTAAATTCGTAAAGTGTAAGTAAGTGAAGCGACGCCCCCTAGCGAGTTTTACGCCACATTGCAATGCCGAGACTCGGCATAATCTCAGCTGGCAACTGTGAGTGTGCCAACAAATCTCACAGGTGCTGCTGGGGTTGGGCCAAGCTCAGACTCCTCACCACCACCACCCCTCCAAAAAAACGCAGGAGAGAAGTCACCAATTCAGAGAAGGGTGTAAATATAAGGGGCAAATTTGAAAAGGTGATGATTTTTAGCAGGACGTCTGTTTTGGGAAAGAGGCCCAGGAAGCTCGTATAATCTCAAAGAGTCTTTTACGTCTGGGAACCACACAGACCCCAGGATGGCGCCCCCTGTTGGAGCCAACAAGTCCAGGTGGTACCAAATGGAGAAAACGGAATGTTCTTCATAGTCGACAAAAATCAATTCCCTTTCATCCTAAACGTCTTGTTTTAACCAAAATATGTTATGTTAATGTTTCTATATGTTAAAGTGCTAATAATAATCTTAAATTATTTGACATTGAGAACACACCGCACAGCTCACGGTGCACCACAACTAAATGTGACCTCTGCGTTCCACTCATCCGTGAAGGAGCAGTGCTTGGAGACAGTCTCTTGCTTATGAGTACCTCAGTGGTACATTTACTGGTCCTGGACTTGAACCTGCGATCCTCTGTGAACCTGCCCCTTATTTATACAACACTGTACGTACTTACTTTTTACAAGGGACACTAAAGAGCTGGCATATATTTTGTGAACTCAACCTCGTCTTCCGTCTGGTCAGGCTTTTCATTTCTGCAACAAACTTATCTGAAAAGAAAAATCGCAAAAAAAAATCTTCACACACAAGCTCTCTCATTGATGTTGGTGATACTGCATCAGGAACTGATTGGATGATATAAAGGAGCCACCAGTTCCTGATGCATCCTCTACAACATTAAATTGTACGTCTACAGCTACCAAGGTGCAGAAGGATATACAGTACCTGTGTGTTAATCTAACAGAATAAGATTTTCTGCATCATCCATTTCAAAGCATACGCAAACGTCATTTACAAATGAGAAGTTTAAGATCTCCAAAATAAAGTTATTTCCAGCAGAGCCCTGCTGGAGTCTTGATGAAATGCTCCTTTGTTGACGCGGATGCACTGTAGGTCAGTAGGCCACAACGGAAGAGACAGAATAAGGAAAAGATGGAGAACAAGGACATCTAGTGGAAAACATGATGTGCTACACATTGGAGGGTGTTTGTGCAAATCCCATGAAATAAGGTCTACAACATTAAATAAAATCTCACCATTGCACCATTTAGTGTACCTGTTTCATTTCAGTTTATATATTATATATACTATTTATTTGAGAAAACAAGTTTCACATCAAATTATACGAATACACCTGTCAATGTCAGAGAATCCAAATTGCATCACTAAACCCATAAACTCCTAATTAACAAACTCATAGCTTACAATTAATCATCAAAATAACCTAATAACTTAATCAATTAATCGATCTACATGTAATCTATATTAAGTTCAAATTAAAGCTGGTGCGAATGTATGATTGTGTGATTCAGAATGAGGATGAAGATGGAGATAAAAGATGAAGACATGATATTGGAAGGAGGTATTTAGAGTTATTATTAATAGAATATGAAACAAGCAAGATCACTCATCATTCACACAAAATTAAATGTTTCCAAGACATTTTTTGGTAATATTTTGATCGAGAAAATGTCAGAAATCGACTCCCAACAACTGGAATCGGAATAGGAATCGACTCCAGGATGAATCGAGCATCGCTAGTCACGTGGAGTCGAGGAATCGGTTTATTTAGGGAGTCGACTCCCACTCTAGCGAGAGACCGAAGCGCGTCGGCGTCTTCAGACAGATAAACCTGACTTAAAATCGTCATATTTAAGAGTAAATCGCCAAAGACAGGCACGACTTGTCGGTAGCAGTCGAGTTGTAGTCATAGAAGTAAATTTATCGATGTTTTAAGTGTAAAAAAAAAAAAGAAGAAGAAGAACATTTACCTCAGAGTTGTTTTGAGCGGGAAAGCCAGAGCAGAGTCCGCTGAGGAGAGTCGAACGCTTACTTCTGTCATGGAGAATAAACGATTAAACATCATTCCTGCTGGACGACAACTGCACAGAACCCCACCTTCCAAACACAGCAGTAACACCCAACACCAACCACAGCCACAAACCCACAGCCAAGCTCCGGAGCCGGCCATCAAGCAGGAGGAGGACGCAGAGGTAACCGCAACGAGTCACGAATCACTCCGACCATGTGCTGTGTGAGCGGGGAAATGATAAACGATAAGGATTTTAATTCAACTCTTAATTAGGGCCCTTATAATACAAGCAACTTTACACCAGCTGGATAAGAAATGACACAATTCTACAAAATTCTTGCTTTGTTTCTCAGGATTGTGACTTGTCAAGTTGAATTGTTTGGGAAACTCACAAAAGTCATTAAGTAATTACTGATAATTTTAGAACTAAAGTCAGAAAAGTGTGCATTTTGATTCATGCATTTAATTATAATGATCTGAGATTCTGAGGGGGAAAAAGTCAGAATTCTGACACAAGTCATTATTAAAATTGTAATTATTTGAAAATAATGAGCATAAAGTCGCAAATTTATGAGTAAAAATGTCATTATTCCTTATGTTAAATCATATATTTACTATTAATATGGTCATAATTGTCTTTTAATGATTTTATAACCCCGCCTTGCACCTGTAAGTTCCTGGTATAGGCTCCGGTCCCCCGTGACCCCAGTTGGGCTCAGGTAATGAATGATTTTATAATTAAACTTAATTATGTTTTATGTTTAAGACTCGGAATGGGCAAAATGTGGTACTGCACTCTCCTGTTGTGAAAGAAGAGAGAGAATCTGCCCACACACCCATCAATATTACGGCCTCAGGTAGGAATAAAGTCATTACTTACACCTGCGGTGCTATGCTACTGTATATTAAAATAAGTCAACATACATTAAGGAAGATATAAATAGTCAACGTTATAATCCCAACTAAGTAAAAACTTTCTTTTTTGACACCCCAGCGACGAAGGGGAACATTGATCCGGACACTTTCATCCGAGGAATGCAGGGCTACCAGTGGACGGATGCCGATTTGGAGTTTGTGTACCAAGCCAGACAGAAGAAACAAGTTCAGCAGTTAGAGGTTATATATATATATTTTTTTACTACGCTTTATGATTTTTACACTTAACTCCAGAGAGTCCTTCTTAATACCCAAATGTAAATCAATTAAAATATTAATGTAATTGCATTCTCAGTTTATGTCCGGGTTTCAGCCTTGCCTGATCTGTTTTTGTATAGTAGCCATGTTAAATGAGCTTGGTCAAAATATGTTGCCTGCAGGGAGAGTTGGCGGAGGTGCGGAAGGTCTTAAAAACCGAAACTCAGAGGCTGGAACTGGCTCAAGCTGCTCAAGCCAGACTCGAGTCGGAGCTCTCTAAGGTGAGACCGTGTTGTAACACTGTAAATATGTGAGGGCTGTAGCAGTTTTGAAACCTGCTGTGTATATATACACGTATCTCTTGCATACATGTATTTCTAAGTGTAGACACAATTAAACAGATTTTATTAAATCAATATGTACTTGTGTAGCCAAGTATGTGACGAATAAAGAATCTTGAAAACCCCACCCCAAAAAGTTACATACCAATCTCATATTTTCTCACATGTTTTAGATTCCGTCATGTGAGGTGGTGATGGAGCTGTGCCGGAACGTTCTCACCCTTTACCGGCCCTCCGTCCAGCTCCAGGGCGACAACGACGACAATACTTTAGTGGCCAAACTCCGCGTGGAGGACGTGCGGCGTGCCGTAAAGGAGGAGAGCGCCCGGCTCGAACGATTACACAGGGAACTCAACAGAGCTCAGCAGCGCAGGTCTTACAGCACCATCAACACAGTTAGAAGGGATGCACCGATCCAACCCTTTCACTTCCGATAATACTGACACCGTTGCTTTCTTTCAGAGATGAGGAGAAGCAAATTGAGAGAGAAATAGAAAACCAACAAAAGAAAAACGACGCCGTGAAGGTGAGAATTGACCCAAATGTTTTATTCTGTACGTCTTTGAAAAAATTCCAGGTGTGAAAACAATTATTTTTATCCTTTTTAACAGAAAAATATCGAAGCTCTGAAAGTGGAACTCGCACAGTTGAAGTTGCAGCGAAAAGATAAAGAGGTTTGTACTGTTACGTTCCGTAATATATCAAATTAAAAACGTAGCGAAGGAAATCGATAAATGCATCAAAAATTTACATTTTCTTTTTGCTGGTTCCTTAAGTAACTTTTCATTTGATTATTTAGTCATTTCTCATATTGTCAGACAAAAATGAATAAATTGAATGAAGTCATCAGTTTAACCTGGATTTGCATTTTTTACATTTTTGTTACATTTATAATTTACAAATTTACGCTTTTGTTTGCTTGCCTTGGTTTTGTAAAAGGTGAAATACACATTTAAAATAGTTTAATTTGTGATTTGCGAATGCAACCTGAATTTTGGCTTTCCACACTTTAACGTTCACTGAAAAGATAAATTTAACTTAAAAATGTATAAATAAAAATGTTAGTTTATGTTCAGATCTAACCAACGAATTAACTTGTATTCACAACTCTAAGATTTCAGTATTCATTCTATATCATGTATACATTGAATTTAATAATGTATTATGTGTGAATTTAAACTTTGTTACATAATACAAATTGAATCATTTTTTTAGGAGTCTTCTCAGGCAGCCGCTCCACGAGGAAAAGCCCAGAAAACGCCCAAAACTGCCTCTAATGCCCCAAAAGCCCAAAAGAACAAAACTTTGAAGGGGCAAATGACAAAGAAGACGAGTTCAAGCAAGGTGAAGCTTCATACAGATATTTAAACACAAAATAAACATGCTTTATTAATAAATGGACTTTAAAATCTTTCCAGACAGATGATCCAGAAGCAGCTTCAGATCTTCAGCTCACAAAAACAGAGGTTATTCCTGTTGTTTTTTTTTTAATTCTTTTCACACACGACTATGATTCTCAACATAACTGTAATGTATATATAAAAATATAATCCTGCCCTGTAGATGTTATTCTAGTTATTCTTGAGTGCATGCAATGTATAGAAAAGAATTCCTCCTTTTTGTTGAACAGCATTCTTCCATAATCCTTGTCCTTTGCTCATATTTAAGTTTTAACATCTTTGATCAGGAGACTCCCAAAGCGGCTGGAAGGCCGAGGAACAAGCACAAAGTGTCCAAAGCCGCGGAGGCCTCGTCGGGAGAGGGCAAGAGTGGAACGCTGCGGCGCTCCAAAAGAATCGCTTCCAAAGTACAAAATCTAGCCGCCTCTAGGGGGAAGTAAAGCCCAGCGCTCTTCCAGCTCAGGTACGCTGCGGGGTGGGGAAAATGGATTAAATAGTAAAACGAGGGATGCGGTGTTTGCATGATGTATAATTCATATCATAGGCAGTAAAATCTCATATATTATTGTAATATTAGTATCATTACATATATATATTGTTTTTCCCAGCTTGGTCGTGTGATGTTCCTTTTTATTTCGGCGTTGTCTTCCTCCTGCGCGACGTGAGACAACGCACACTGCCTACGGTTTATTTTCCCTATTTTTCAGGAACAGCGCGTGACGGCGATGGAGGGGTGCGAGAGCGTTCCAAAACCTGAGGGAGGTGGAGCTCTGCTGTCGCAATGGAGTCTGGAGGGATTGTTATTAGTTGGGGAGAAGTGGCTTAAATCAACATTTCTTTTGGATGCGTTGAAATGTGAAATCTGAAGATCGGTGTTGATGTTGGTGGCCGTTTCCAAACGGTCGCTGAAATTTGTGTTTAACTTGCTTAGTGCTAATGTCTTCCAGACTTCCACAGCGAGTCCTCGTTTTAGTGCAGCGACGGCCACTTTTCCAGAGAAAAGCAGATGTTAATAATATGTGAGCCTTGAATAAATCGATGTAAATGTTCAAATTACAAATAAAATGTTAAACTGTTGCTACCAATGTTTTGTCCTTCAAAAAATGTCACCATCACAGCAATGATACGATAATCGCAAATTTCATCACGATCTGATAATCCCAAATACGGTACGATATTATATCGATTCAGCTTCTGCCCGTTCAATATAAAGTTGACAGTATGTATGATGTGTGATCCATGTTTTCATTTTGGTTCGATGCTGTCGTCTCGTGTATCGTTGCATCGATGTAGATCGATGTATTGTTAGGCTCCTAGTGATGAGCGCGAGCTTCCGTGATTCCTGACTCACATCCTCTGGAATCCGAACTGGAATTAGTTGTTTATCGTTGATATTTCCACATACTCGAACTCTGCATCATCGGGCGTCGTAGCTGAACTCCGTCTGCACGCGCAGCTCGTTTCTCTTATGTATAACGTGAGAACATCTGAAGCATTTTCATTAGCCTAGGGTGGCGACAGAGCTTTGGAATCTTCGCCGCAGCTCTTTTAACGAATGGCTGTTATGATGGCGGTCGCCGTGTTTATACCGATGAGGTGCGGCGGCGTTTCTGGACCGCGGCGCAGCCGGGGCTCGGACAGGAGCGAGGGAAATAAAGGAGTTTAGAGAGATAGAGTTTGCAGAGTTAAAGCCTCAACTTACATACAGTAGACTTAATAGTGTGATTTGAAATTCCTAAGTTATGGAATTTCTTCAATTAAAATGGAAGAAAAGATGCAAAAGCACGAGGTTGAGTGAATGGTTGACCGATACGTTATTTTTTCAGGCTGATATCGGTTATTACTAAAAGAGACCGGACGATACGACTTTAAATCAATATCACGATTAATCAAACATTTTATATAGTTATATATTATAATATATAATATTATTTTTTTATAATTGATGAAATATTATTTTTGGAGCCCTCATTGTTCACTGACAAGGTGTGTAGCTGAAGTATTAAAGCTCGGATATTCGGATGTTCTAATGGAAGATCTGTAATCTTAAAATATCTAGAAAATTTCAGTATTTCATATAAAATAGAATTTCTAAATTAATTGAAATAATTGTCCTGGACAATATTACGTCAGTTAGAGTTTCTTAACGTCAGCTTTGATTCATTTTTGATGAATTGCCCAACCCTACAGAGAGAGCAAAGATATGCACTTTTTCATTAGGAAAAATATCCCAGCTTTAATTGTTGAGAATATTTACAGTAAAAAAAATTGATTTAGATTTTTAATATTAATTTCTTTTTAGTAGCAGTTTATTAAAAATAAAAACAAGCCTCAGTTATTGTTAAGCTTTTTAATGCTAAATAAAAAAACAAAAGGTAACTTCATTAATTAAACATGAGGTTAAATCAGATGATTGTTCTGTTCATTTTCCTTTGATTATGATTAATGAGATGAATAAAATGATGATTTTTTTAAAAACAAATTTTAGGGGTAAAATCAGTTCATTATGATGTCGATTTGAGGTCGTATCGCCCAGCCCTACTTCCCCTGTTTAAGAATCAGTATTTGGGCTCGGAGTCGGTACCGTCTTTACTTTCGCTGACATGCATCAAGCGAGGGAATCCTGTTTACCGCTCTCGGCCAAGACCACGCTGCACATTCCAGCAGAGAGAGTTGTGGGGAGTGTGGAATGTGAGAATTAGTCGAGCCGAGTTCTCCGACACGCAGGAGAGCAACATGCTTTACGTCTGATCGTGGCCTGCGACCTGGACCTAAACAACCCTGAACGTTTGGGGATCCTTCAAGTTCATGTCATGTCTTCATGAGTGTGCCGGTTGTCATTTAGATTTATTTCGATTTCTGCTTCCTAGATTTCACGCTGTCTATATAATAAGCCATTTTAACAACGTGTCTGATGAATTTGTTGTATATTGTGATAATTCAGGCAACATATAAACACATTTCTTGCATAAAAGCAATACACATTTTAGACATTTTAGTCACTCACACCTTTTGAAGTCATTTCTTATTATTCTCGCCTCTTTAACAATGTAGTATTATATGAAGTGTAACATTGATTATGATCAGTGATTATGATAGGATTTTTTACAATTTATTCAGATTATTTTTGTAATATTTTAGGTTCCCAAACCATACAAATACAAAGTATCACAAAAAATTTTATTACGAATATACTTTAATTTTACCTTCTTGAGGTAAAATGTTCACGTTTGAAAAATTAAGTTTCTCAATTACAAGTTTCACACAGATACAGGCACAAAGTTGCTAACACCAGTCGTCAGTGATGCTTTGTTCCAGAATTTTTTAGCTACATGTTTATTCTGAAGTGGGTACAATAGTAATATAGTATAATAATGAAAATATTTGGGAAAGTCTGCAAATATTTGGCAACGTTAGGGGCTACTGAGGCCCCTTTTTTACTCACAGTGTAGAAATCCTGACACTTGTGAAATCAGGCTTCTCATATTAAATTAGCCTGACATGTTGTTTTAAGACACCGCTTGTACGCATGCAATTAAGCGAGATTTTCTAGAACCGTATAAATGTATCTTCTCATGACCTTAAAGTCCCAGAAGGCCTGTCGTGGCTGTTAGTTCATCGTACTTCCTGCTGAAAGCCTGTTATTATATTGATGAACGGCCAGCGTTTGTGAGCGGAGTGTGTGCTTTTATAGGAGATTAGCTTCTGTTTTTATAGCATTAGTGTCGAGTCCACTGCGAGTGCGCCCCCCCCCCTCCAAAATCTCGACGTCCAGGGGATCTGCTAGAGACAGCAGTGGACAGCTCCTTCATGGTCACTCTGTCTGTCGTTTTCCAGTCAGAATAAAGCACATTTTCCAGGAGCCAAGTTTTGGATCAGGATTCAGCCGAATAATTTCCACCGCAGTCAGTTCGCACAGCCGTGATTTTATACTCACGTTCAAGGACTTTGACAGAAATGCGGGGTGCGCCCAAAACCACAGGATTTAACGGCGCCCAGTCGGTCCTGTTAGTCCGACTAAAGCTGCCTCTAGAGGTCAGGGTGAAGTCGAAGGGCATCGACATGAACCGCAAGTTGACCTGATTGCAAGTTGCAACCCTAGAGACCCCTTTTCAACCAAACGGAGTACCTAGGAACTCAGCTGACCGCAGCCGGGGTTTGCCTCCCCGAATACTTACCCCATTGGAGGCAAAAATAAGAAACCATGACCCTGATTTACCACCCTGAATACTGCCCTGTTGGTATCAAAGTGAGCACCTTGGGCATCTTCAGCCTGTCAGCCTGGATTTGCCACCCCTAATACTCACCCCATTCTACTCCGATGGAACCAGAAGTGAGAAACCAGAACCCAGACTTGGCGTCCTGACCACTACTCCACTGGAGCCAAAGTGAGAAACCAGGACCTCGGATGAGCACAGCCTGCCAGTCGGAAATTCACAAAACCTGAACTCTTGGTTCTTAAATGAGAACCTAAGACCTTGGCCATCTACAACCTGCCAGGATTTGCTGCCCAAAATGTTTACCCCATTAGAGACACAGTTGAGAAACCAGGACCTTGGGTGTCCACAGCCTACCAGAAGAAAATTGCAAACCCTGAATTCTTAGACCATTAGACCCCAAGTGAAAATGCAAAACCTTGGGCACCTACAACTTGCCAACCTGGAGGCGTGCCCAAAAATTTTACCCCATTGGACACAAAGTTGAGAAATCAGGACCTCGGGCATCCACAGCCTGGATTTTCCACACAAATACTACCCCACTGGAACCGAAGTGAGAGCCCAGTTCCTCAGGTGCTCACAGCTACTCCTGTGATTGGAAGGTTGCTGGTTCAAATCCCAGACTCTTACACGTACCACTGAGGAACCTTTGGTCATGGTACTATGGGTACTGCTCACGTCGACCCGAAAAGCCTCTGGGCAGCATTATTTCAACTTCTGCTCAAATTTTAACATTACCCCAGAACCTGTTTCAGACCTCATTGGACTGGTCAAACTTGGCCAGGAATCTTTATTCAACAGAGGCAGGCAATGTTGGATCTTAATCCTGAACATGAAAACAGCAATAGAACAGACTCTGGCGCTTCAGGGAATATTTAAGTGTTTTTCCAAATGTGACGAGACATAATTTCGTAATAAGATACGCTTTCTTACAGAATGTAATGAGCTTTTCTGCTGTCAAAGTCGAAGAAAGAAATTTGAAACCCTGCTCCATAAAATCTTTAATTTACTCCTGTCTTTTGAGCCTCGTTCATGTTCTTGGTCTTGTTTTTTGCCACTGAATTTATTGGGTGTTAGTAAAAGTGCCATGTGTGACAGAATCTGGGATTTGAACACGTCACGAGCGTAAAATGCTCGTGAAACCCGTGTGCCATCTGCATTATGCATTGTTTTCATGCTTCGAGTGCTGGCGAAAGTGGAGAAAAAGAAGTCACTCGTTCTCTTCCTTCCCACAAGGAATGTTGTCAGGAAACGACTCGTTGAGTGCGAAGTGGGAAGAGGGAGAAGGTTTGTTGAGTGAGGGTTCGAACTGGCGCTGCGGAGAAGCATTTGAATAAAGCATCCGAGACTAAACATTTACACTCCGTCTAAACGAGAACACACTCTCAGGCACTGCTTGATGGGGACGGGGGACAACGAGGGCGTTGGGTTCGGTCCCCGGGCCGACTTCCTCGACCCTCTTCGCCTTTGCAAGACCTTTGGAAGCGTTGTTGATTGGCCAGTTGGGTTTGCATTTTTGCGTTTGTTTTTGGGGAAATTTGCAGCTAAGTGCTGCTGAGCCGAACGTTCCTATCAGACTAAACATTTTCAACGCTGGCCTTTTTGACTGTATACAAGCCGGCTTCTTCCACAAAGAGGGAGAGAAAGTGTGAATCGGTTGCGATATCTGCATTTGGGCCCTTTTAAGGCAACATAGTCTGGTGACGTGAAGGTGACCGCTAGCGAATAGAATATTGTCTGACGTCGATGGTATCTAAACAAGACTTCCTGCTAACAATTTTTAAAATAAATATTGCGGCTTTTGGGAATGTCGTAGTCGGACTTGGGGGCACGTGTTCCTGATTGCTGTGGTGTGGTGGCATTTCTAATGTGCTTTTGTATTGTGTTTTTGCGGGTTTGGAAGCGTTAGCTCCTAAAATAATGGGCCTGAAGAAGATAGCATCTAATGTCTACTGTAAAGAATAGCTGATGAAGTTGTTTGCCTAAAAACGTCCACAATAAGTTGGAGTGGTTCAGTGAAGACGGAAAATCATTTTTAATGACCATTCAAATCACATAGATGTAGCTTTCTACAAGAACAGCAAGAAAAGGCTTCACAGGTTAAAGATGCAGTCTAACAACAGGGTCATCTGGGTCTGCACCAGGGGATTCACAATGAGAACCCCTCAAGGTGAACTTCTTGGTCACTGCACCCTCTCAGACGTCCAAGATGCCAAGTTCTCGAAGGCCAATATACGGGAGCTCACCGGCCGATGCGTACACTGGCGCTGGGCCTCAGCGAATATTTGTCTGAAATATTTGTGCAGTTTGAGACGCTCGAGGACTGTCTGAAGCGCTCATGGCTTTGGTATTCTAAAATAAACCTAAGAGAGGGTTCAGGATGGGAGGTAGCATCAAGACAGGGGCTTGGGGGCAACGTCTCCATTGCTTCACTGGGGCTATTGGGATTCACACTGATCACAGGTCGGCGACCCCTGTTGGAGATGCCACTAAAAAGCAGCTACACAAACTCTGAATAGTTATTCTCTCCCAAGCATGCTAGTTTTGGGGTGGTGACGAACCTACAACCTCTCAGCTGCCACCTCTACCCAGAAACTAGGCCAAGCAGGATATAAACCTACAAGCTCTAGACCCACCACCGCCGCCACCACCCAAAAATCAGGGCCAGTCTGATGTGAACATAGGACATCTTGACTTCCAAGGTCCTACACCAAACAGGAGGCCGTCCCCAGTCAAAACCTGGTCCAAGGGTGATTTGAACCTATAACCTCTAGACCCACCACCGCCCAAACACTAGCAAAAGTCTGATGTGAACATAGGACATCTTGACTGCCAAGGTCCTACACCAAACAGGAGGCCGTCCCCAGTCAAAACCTGGTCCAAACGTGATTTGAACCTACAACCTCTAGACCTGCCACCAGCCTAAAAATAGACAGAGCAAGAGTTGAACCTATAACCTCTAGACCCACCACCGCCCAAACGCTAGGGCAAGTCTGATGTGAACCCAGAACATCTTGACTGCCAACACCAACCTAAAAATTACACCGAATGGGAATATGAACCTATGACCTGTTGGTCAAACTACGCCAAGAGGAGTTTGAATCTATGACCTCTAGAGCTGCCACCGGCCTAAAAATAGGCAGAGCAGGATTTGAACTTACGACCTCTTGAGTGATAGTGCCAGTAAAGGAGTCATAGTTTCAAATCCCACTTGGCTTAGTTTTTGGGTGGTGATGGTGGCCAAGAGGTGGTAACCAATGGGATTTGAACCTATGACCTCTTGGCCTAGTTTTGGAGAGGATCATCCAAGAGGTCGTAGGTTCAAATCCCGCTGTATCCTACTTACTGCCAGAACTACGACCCTGTAATTAGGGTCTTCTAAACGACATCAACGTATAAATATATGATGTATAAACGTAAAAATAAAAAAAAAAATTTAATTTTTGCTTTTCTTCATGCTTTAGTTGGCGTTCGTCGTTAACCGACAGGAGACAAAAGACTTTTAGCATCATCTTTATGAGTGTCTGCTTTTCGGTGGGCGTGTGTATGTGTGTGTGTGCGTGACTTCAAGCTGTGAGTGTACACACACACACGCGGTGAGAAGTGCCAGTATAAACGTGGTGGAGAGAGAGAACCCACATCCATCAGACTGAGGATAAACACGATCACAGATGGACATCGGCCCCGATAGCGTCCACATTTTTGAGATTTTTTTATTGCAAATTTTGCCTTTTTTTTTTGTAATTAAAACACACGTATGTCGTCCATAAAAGCTATGAGTCAGATCATATTTTTGTGTAATCATTTTGTTACATCTGGTATAAAGTGTTGAGTCAAAATAAACACACGTCCCTCAGCAGATGTGGAGGAATTTACATTAATGGCGTGTTTATACACCGGAGTCGTAGTTTATTGGGTGTGTAATGTCTTTTTTCAGTTTTCCTCCAGCAGTTTGGATTTTATGAGCTATAGGTTTAGGTAAAGCCGAAGCCGTGAGCTTTTAAAGAGCCTCATTGGCCTCTCGAGTAGTCCTGTGAGAGTGAGAGTGTGTGTTAGAGTTTTATGAGGGTTCAACGTTGAAGGAGTTTCATATTGAATCAACATAAAGATGGCTTACGGTTCACCAGAAATATGTATGAGCCAGTGTTGGGAGTCACAAAATTAACGCGATTACGGTAATACGTGACTTTTTGCTGTAACGCAGTAATGTACGTTTTTAGTAACATTATTTTGGTTACATATTTCAGTAACGCGCGCTACAACACAATTTTAACCTGAAATTTAGTGCGGTTTTAATTTTGTAATTATTATTTTTTAATTAAAATTTGACTGGAAAACCTCAGTTCAAAGAAAAATGAAAAAAAGAAATAAGTATAATAGTAATAATAACAGGTATATATATATTTAAATGTATATAAAGGGGTAAGGCAGGTATTCAAACATTGGCATGTATGAAAAGAAAACAATTTTGTGCTGTTTGGTTTTTATTTAAAAAATCGCCAACGCTGCGTGACCTTTGGTACAAGAGTAAAAGAGCTATTTCCTACAGAGTGTATAGCTACAGTCATTATGCTGTACCACATCGCCCTCCACTGGATGTATAATGAACTGCAGTAAACTACATTTTACCATTTTACAATGTGCCTACGTCCACACTTATTTTGGTGAAAGTAACTCAAAAATAATGCAGGACTCGTGTAACACGTTGCAATTCAGAGATAGTAATATTGGAATCGAAGCAATTACTTTGAAATAACACTAATGAGTCATTTAGAATCTATACAAAGAACTTTACATATATTACACTGTCTATATACGGGAAGTCCCTGACTTTCGATGGAGGTGCGTTCCGATGACCCGATGGTAACTTGGGTGTTTGGAAGAAGTGCTCTTTTCACCGAAACTGTTCTTTGAAACACCAAAAACACAAATAAAAACGCGCTCTTAACACCGACACAGCTGAACTCTGTTGATAACTGGTGAGAACGAGGCATCATGTGTACATCCCGTCAGCGTCTCAACATGTCTTACCCCATACGCCGCTACGTTTGCCTGCTGCGTGAAACTTCACAATTTTGTCACTCCAAACAAGCTCAGATCGATGATTAATCAGCATTTCTTTGACCATATGTGAGTATTCCAAACGAACTTAGATCGATTAAGCAGCATTTTTTTGTCTCCAAGCAGACTGCTCTGAAACAAACCCGACCGAGGCCATCTTTTGTCGTTTGGCCTTAATTCGTGAAATATTTTTACAATTTTGTCGTATCGCTACTGCCATTGTAAGTGAAACCATCATAACTTGAGGACCGTCTTTACAGAAATGGCTTATAAATCTAAAGTCACAAATTTTTGGCATAAATTTTACACCCTGAATGAATGAAGCTATGACTGGCCAACACGTTCACCATGGAAACGCTACTGACAAAATAAAGTCTCATCTTCAGCGGCTATTTTCTCAGAAGTAATCTCTGTTCCATGGACCAAAACCCCAACACTCATGTTCTCATGCACCACCGGACGTGATGCTTGGATGTTAAATTGTCCAAAGACGCTGAATGTTTGTTCGTTCGTACATTAAGTTGGTGCTATGAAAAATGAGTTTTGTAATGTTCCAGCATGATCGATGCCCGTCACGGCCTGGCGCCTGTGTGAAAACAGATATTAATCTCCCTGAGATGGCATTTTGATAGAAACCGTCGATATGAGTGATTACCTGGAATTTTCTTGTATGAATTTGGATGATGATGAACAGTTGGGATTAGGTTCCTTTCCTCTGGTCCTCTTTGCTGCAGGGTTCAAGATTTTACCAATATAGTAGTTCTGCAGTCGCCTGGTGATGCACGTAGTTATACGGTTCTATGAGCTTTAAAGATGTAGTTCTATGACTCTGTGAACACTTCAAGTGAACTCAGATCAATTAATCAGCATTTTTTGCCTCCAAGCAGACTGCTCTGAAACAAATCCAACCAAGACCATGTTGGAAGTTGTTTGGCCCCAGTTCGTTTCACTTCAAGTCCGCATCACGGTT
The DNA here is from genome assembly GCA_032718565.1 of Distichodus sexfasciatus. Lineage (NCBI taxonomy): Eukaryota > Metazoa > Chordata > Actinopteri > Characiformes > Distichodontidae > Distichodus > Distichodus sexfasciatus. Next base: position 164,655 of record JAVGVS010000544.1, on the reverse strand, counting down.
CACTTAAATGGACCAAGAATAAAACTTGAGTCACCGTTTAAATAAACACGAAAAGAACTGAGTTCCTTTTCCTGTTTGGACCATTTCTACATGGCTGAGTTGGGTTTCTAGAGGACTAGATGTGAAAATCACCTGAGACTGAAACTCTCCAACCGTGAGGTTTGGGGTTCCACGCCCCATCCACTAGGCTCCTGAGTGAGGCCCTCAACCCCCAAATTGTTCTGGAGGTCCAGCATCCTGGAGGTTTTCCACCAGAACATTAACACCTTGTCTCAGATGCATGCTCAGCAGAATTGGTTCTCCAGGTATGATGGAAATCGTCCAGGATACAGACCCTTCAGGAACAGATCTGGACACACCTGTTCCAGCAGTCGGTGCTGATGTTCCCTTCCTTACTCCCTTTTCGATTTGGAACATTCTTCCCCAGATGCTCTTTCCCTTTTCCGTTTTCTTTCCCTCCAGCGACGCATTCTTTCACGCAGTCCAGACGTGTTAACTGCTCACCAGCATCCACTGGCTCCCTTTGGAAATTCGTCTTCTGTCTCAGACTCGCTTGACTTGCTCTTGTTTGCAATTCCCAGATTCTCTGGTTGATGCTCGCTACATTCTCACTGAGCCTTGTTGGGGAACAAAATAAATAAACCAGTAAAGACCTGTTTTGATCTGAAGCTACTTCATCGCTTTAGCATTTAACTTAAATTTGTTTGTTTTTTGGAGTCCGGTATTCCACCGTTAGACACTTTCTGTCAACTTCACCCACCCTTCTTGCTCCCATGTTTTTCCCCTGGATCGCCAAACAGAAATGACTTCTTGTTTTTCTCTGGAAGCACGACTGCCTCGTCAGCCGAAAGCGTCAGGACCATTTGGCTCTCCGAGTAGGTCGCATGATCAGACGATGAGTCAGAAGTCTTTCGACAGCACTGGGGTGGTGCTTGGGCCCCGACACCTCCGCACCACCATCATCATCATCATCCGATTCAGAAGGAGACGATCCAGTCAAAACAGACCGCCGCCGCTGCCGTCTCTCCCCGACCACAGTGCAACAGGATCCCCGCTGAAAATGGCTGGCCAAATAAATACACAAAGCCTTATGCAGCGAGAGAGCGGCCGAGCGAGTCTTTCACGGTAGTCTGCCGTAAATCAAGCAATTATCACATGCGAAAAACCGATTCCCAGGACGCCTGCCATTTATTACGGCTTCAGACGGGACTTGAACCCAGTTTCTGGGCGTCACTTTTCTATAAACGGCCAAATATTTTGTCTTGTAAACTTCAGACGCCGTCATTCTGCTCTGATATTATAAAAATCAACAGTGTGGAATGAAGGCCCTGGGATGAAGCACCATTTCTGAATCCAAACTGCGCTCAACGCGACTCCCGACAGCTAAGGTTTACCGTAAATGCCTGATTCTTTTGTCTCGTAAACTTCAGACATCATCTTTTGGCTTCTGTTGTTGTGATGTTGTACAATAAAAAAGATCATTTTTTCCCTGGCATGATTCCGAGGCATGCTACTTATTACGACTTCAGACCGGACTAGAACCCAGTTCTGGGCATCACTTTTTCCACCACACTGGTCATCACGTGACTCTCGACAGCTCAAGTTTTCCATTAACGTCCAAATACCATAAACTGGTAAATGTCAGACACCATCATCTCTGATTGTTGTCATATTAGTGTAATCGTCAGTCCCTCCAGGATCTCACAGGCCTTTTTTGAGATTGTTGCAGCCTAAAATGCCACAGCTTTTCTAAAAAATCTCAATGAAAGTTGTGGTGTGTTTGGCATTTTGTTGCAATTAAGTTGCGGGAGCAAGACAACGTTGCCGAACATTCGCTATTTTCGCTACATTCACAATTGTTTTTATTAACCATTAATTATTTCGTTCTTTTTGAAGCTAAATGTGAGGCGTTTTTATCACACATTTGCTGCATCTTCTAAACGTAACAAGGAAGTGAGTTCACTGACGTATGGCTCAATGTTTTGGTCAATAATTGGTCAAAAAATTGTGGAAAAGTTTTTTAACTGGTCAAAATTGCACGTTAGTAATGAATTTGCGGGGATTGGCTGAATTTGCGTTAATAGTTGCGACCACAACATGGCGAAATCCTTTATGTGAGTTTTGGATATATAATGTAGCGGGGAATTTTTTCATGCGTGATTCTTCAAACGGGGCGTCACTTTTAGTTACTTCTTCGTCCGTTCTTATTTCAACGTGTTTCTTTGAGATCGCTAGTTTAGCCGACAATACCAAGAGAAGTTGCGTCTTAGCATCAGCGGCGGCGTTTGAACTAGATACTCGCATGTCTTCGAGACGAGATTGGGCGCATGAAATAAACCGTGCAAGTAAACAGCGGGGAGAGTAGCGTTCATACCTCCCGCCCCTTCCTCGGTTTCCATTGGCTAACAAGAGACAAGTGACGTTGACGAGTGCAGCGCTGTTCTAAAAGTTGAGCGCTGCACAACTTGAAGTGCTCTTGAAGGCACTTAGCGCTCTGAAGCTCATAGGTTTTGAGTTAGAAACAGGCGCTGCCAGCGGAAAAAAAACGGCTAAACGTAATAGGCCTAAACGTTCAAATACCATAAATGTAAACTCGTAAACTTTGTTGTTGCAATATTATATGATGATAATTAACCGTCTGTCCACCGGCCAGTCCTGGGCATCACTTTGCCGAGCACACCATGCATTCCCGAAATCTCGGCTGCTCCGTAAACACTTGTAACGTAAAATTATACAGAAAAGTCAACCGAAAGCTCCAGCACTGTCCAATTTTTCAGTTTTTTCGAATGCAACCTGCATTCAGCTCCCGGCAGCTCAGGTTTCCTGTAAACGTTTGATTATTTTGTCTTATAATTTCGCTCTGATTATTGTGAAATTCTACAGTAAATACCAGCATTTTGGAAAGAAACTCTGCATTTTTGCTCAATTATTGCAACATTATATGACGAAAGTCGAACCGTATGGAATAAATGCAGCATTTATTCGCGTTTTTGCTCGAGTTTTGTGCTGCGTCAAAGGGAATATGATTTCCGTTGTTGGTTTGTGCAAACGGAGCGTCTCGTACAGGCCTGGGAATCATACACTGAGTTTGCGGTTTTTCGCTGGGTGGATTCCCCAGGAAATGTCGAGTCGGCGGCGGCCAAGAAAGCGAGAGCGCGTTCCAACCACTCCCATGCTACACTGCTTCCAGCGCTCCCCGAGCACGGCCAAAAAGATATACAAGATTTTTTTTTCCCCTCGCACGATTCCTGGGCCTTTGGTACCATGTTGTGTTTATCGCGAAGCGTGTACGGTTGTAGGTAGACGTCCTTCATGAGCGTATTAAAATTCCTTGGAAATTCAGTTTGGAAAACGTTCTACATGAAATGTCTGGACGAGGTAGAGTAACACCTGGTCCCCGTGATCGGAAGGTCGCCGATTCAAATCCCGGAGGTACAACTGAGGTCCTCGTGAGCAAGGTACCGTCTCCAAGTACTGCTTGGGTCAAATGCAGAGCTCACGTTTCGTTGTGTTGCACGCTTTCGCAAGTAAATATTGGAACAAAAATGCACAAACGAAACATAGTTTCTTCACCGGTGGACTCCCATGTTTTCGCTCGCAGCGTGAACCAGGACGTCAGTAAGAGAAATACTTCAACCCGCTGCTGTAAATCTGCTCTAATTGGGCTTTAATTGAGCTGCGGAACCTTCTAGACCCCGTTTATGTGGCTTCTCGTCACGTTCCGCCGTGTTATGCTATGACATCATAAGCACACTCGTGGAGTGACTCATGGAGCTTTAATGGAGCACACACGCTCGTACCTGTCCACACAGAGCTCACATTCATCCCGCGCAGGCTCACGTAAAGCGCTCCGGCGAGGGCCCGGCTTGGGGCCCCGGTTCTTGGTTCTCATTTTTTTATTTTTGTAGCATTTTTCAAGCATGAAACAGCAGGGGCTTTGAGGTCTCAGGACCATATCATCTTGATTCAGTTTATAAAAATCACTCCCTCCAGGATTTCCTGGGCCTTTTTTTTGGAGATTGTTGCCGCCTAAAATGTTGCGGCAGCTTTTCTAAAAAATTGCGATGAAAGTTGCGGTGTTTTTAGGGGTTGTCCCTGCGAAATTCTGGAGGGAGCGATTATTTGTCATTGTGAACACAGCACAGCACACCAAATGTGAACTCTACCTTGCTCATGAGTACCTCAGTGGTACCTTTACCTTCTGATCACCGGCCCAGCTTCCTGGGTATGAGAAGTTGTACTTAACTGTGGAGGGTTAGGTGCTGTGGTGTGTTCACAATGACAAATAATCACTTAAACTTAAAGCTTCGCTCTTCGTTTCCGCGAAGAAACCTTGGGATTGACGCTACATCAATAAAATAATTATCTTAATATTTGCTAATCGTCTTTATCGAAAGTGAATCATTCTCCTCGTCTTAGCCTGTGAGTCGCTCGAAACCGGCGTAAAATGGCTCGTTGTCTCGGTGACTTTTTCAGGAGGAAACACATTCCACAAACTTCCTTCAGCATCAGGTTTGCAGTTCGTTTTTGTTTTCTTTTTAGTTTGGGTTGGAACTTTTAGGTGTCCTATAGGAAGACACTCAGCCAGGTAATGAGCCTCTTCTTGCTGCTCGTAGCGTAATAGTTTTATAATCCTGCCCCTGCTCTTGCCCCAAAACCTGGGACACGTAGCTGCCTACAAGCCGCTGTGTTCAGTTCCACTTTTTTTTTTAATGTCGCTTTCATTGCCGTTCCGAATTCCACGAATTCGACGGTTCCACAAACATCTCGAGGACTGACAGGCCGCAAACATGGGCACGGTGTTGTGAGAGCAGTTAGACCCAAATTCAGCCCCAAAATAAGTGCTTGTTAACTTGTTTATGCTACGAATGTCTAGAGAAAATGCAATAAAGATGGAAAGGACGTGTAAAACTTGTCCAATGTTGATTTGCCCAGTACGTCTGGTCACTATTTATTCAAGAGAGGCAATAAGGCTCATTTACCAAAATATTCTTATGCTTTTTTCTCAAATTTCTTCTTCAAAAAGTTGATGTTTATATAGTGTAATATTGCACAACTATACACTTGAAGAAAATGCAACAGAACCCTAGAGTTGATGTCACAATTCATATATTAAGTTCTTGCAAAAGAATCTATTTCAAAAAAGAAAACAACGGTGAAACGTCTGTGTAAGTTGGCTTTAAGAGCAAATGTCTTCTTAAGAGCAGTTCAATATTTTAGAAAATTATCTTTAAAATCATTAGATAATTTATTTTAAGAAAACACACTCCTGTGTCCAGACAAGGATCACAAACGCCTCCACACCACTTGGCGTCACTATAAAGTGAGTTGGGTAAATGTGATGGAAAAAAGTGTAAAAATAAGTTCAAAAGTAAGCTGGCTAAATGTTAAAGAATGAATATAAAATTCTAGAATTACCTTGGGGAAGAGTGAAGAGTGAAGTGTGGAAGTAAGTTGGATAAGTTGAAAAATAACTTTCAATAAAAGTTTGAAAGTAGGTTGGGTAAAGGTTGCAAAAAAATTTCAAAGTTCAGAACAAAAATGTAATAATAATAATAATAATAATAATAATAATAATAATAATTGTTTATTGCATATAATTATTTTGTGATTCATTTCTATCAAGTTATTATTATTATTATTATATTCATTTATTTATTTTATTGCATATTATTATTTTGTGTCGGGTAAAAGTGTAGGAAACAATACAAATGAAAACAGATAAAAGAGTTGGGTAAAGTGATGAAAAATAAATGTTTGTAAAATGAAGAAAAAAGTAAAAAAAGAAAAAAAAAGTCATTTTCAATAAAAGTTTAAAAGAAAGTTGGATACAAGTTGAAAAAATACAAATGAAAAAGTGAGTTGGGTAAAACTAATGGAAAAAATAAAAGTTTGATTTGGATTTTAAAAAAATGACATGAAGAAGAATTTTGGTAAAAGTTATTTTAAAAAGTTTAAAGGTCAGCTGAGTAAAAATGCTAAAAGTGTTTAAAGGACAAAACATGATAAGAGGAAGAAAAAGAAGAAAGAATGAAGAGAACAAGTTTGTAATGCAACACTGTGGAGGAATCAGAGCTTGTGAAGACCAGACGACACTGATTTGCTGAGAAGGTGAGGGCTGGAGGCCGCAGCGTTGTTTAGTCATATTGATCACATTTTTGCTGAGGATATGCAGATGAAAAGCAACGCAGGACATGAAGCAGTGCTGTTTCCCCAGTGCAGCTGTTGTCTGCACAGTTAATTCATTCAGGGCCGTCTGCATCCCGCGCCAAACACACACTGAAACTGCTCTGTTTTATTTATTTTTTTATTTATTCATGTTATTTTTTTTTTTTTCATTTCTCCCTCTTCTGGACACACCACATCCACCACCGAGACGTCCAGATCCTGGAGCCGGACGGTGTTGTGTCCTGCAGGTTTCAGCACATATGAAATTGAATTTTCAGTGTCACGAGGTCGTTCAAATCAAATCTGTAAGCTAAGGTCGGTTTACAGTGAACTCACAGATGTGCTCCTCGTTGTACGAATGTAACTGAGCTCTGTTTTACAAGTGAATCCATGTGTCTCTGAGAAAAAAAGGTAATAAAAAGATACACTTGACTTTCTGCGCCTCTGGTGAAATGTGGAAATAAATAGTTCACGCAAAATATTGGTATTATATCATGATACTAATAACAACAACAACAACAACACACAATGTCAATAATAATAACACAATACACACAAACTAGACTCTAAAAGATTCATAAAATAAGATTTTTAAGCTCACTCTCCCCCTTCTCCAATAATAATAATAATAATAATAATAATAATAATAATAATAATAATAATAATAATAATAATAATAATAATTTTTATTGCATATTATTATTTTGCGAATCATTTCTATCATAGCACAATAATAATAATAATAATAATAATAATAATAATAATAATATTAATAATAATAATTTTTTTTTATCTATATTGTTATTTTGTGAGTCATTTCAGTAAAGTGAGCTTAATAATAATAATAATAATAATAATATTGTAATAATAATATAATAATAATAATATAATAATACTTTTTATTCCATATTATTATTTTGGGAATCATTTCTATCAAGTGGGAGCTAATATAATAATAATAATAATAATAATAATAATAATAATAATAATAATAATAATAATTTTCATTGCATATTATTATTTTGTGAGTCATTTCTTTATCTAAGAAGTCTATTAATAATGATAAAGAATTCATATTATTATTATTATTGTTATGTTATATATGTTGTATTGCATATTAATATTTTAGAATCATTTCTATAGTGAGCTTAATAATAATAAGAATTATTATTATTCATATTATTGTTTGCATCTGTATTGTATATTATTATTTTGTGAATCATTTCTACTGCTTGAGCATCATCATCATAATAATAATAATACTAAGAAGAAGAAGGCTAAAGAAGAAGAAGAAGAAGAAGAAGAAGAAGAAGAAGAAGATATTTAAAACGCACTGAAATACGTATGTTAATTCTTTTTATTAGCATCAAGCTTATTTTCTAGAAGTCACTTTTGTGCTCGAATTAAAAACAATAAATGAAATTACATTTTGTGTTTTTTGTTTTTTTTAGTTGAATGGAAAATGACTTACACGTAGAAGAAAACACTCACCATTGTAAAAAATATTATTATTATAATTTTATGTCTATATTGTTTGGTTTTGGAAACTAGTGGAAGAAACTCATTTTTCAAAGATTTTTTTGATCAACAAATGAAAAATTGAGATGTTTGTAATTGCACCTTTTTCATTCTTTCAAACACCATAATTAAAATAATTAAAAAAAAAAAAAAACATCTCCATAAAAATAGGCCTCGATGAAGACGAAATTGCTCGCAGTTTTTGCAGCACCGTCGCATTAAAACTGACTCAATTTTCCTACGAATTTTCTGGAATTTTTTTTCCAGAAACCTCTTCACCCACAGGTTCGCAAACTCGTGAACTCACGCCTGCCTCACATATATCTGCGTCGATTTTTTAACCAGGTCCCGGCAAATATTTCTAATGTATGTTTATCGGAAACATATCGCTTTTGTCTTCGAAGTTTGTTGGAATGAATGCTGTAAGGAGATGAAATACAGCTACTGGCTCATAGTGCAAGGATTTTTGTGGCTGAGACGTGCAAAAACATTAATGACGATTTAGGAAATGTAAGGTTATCTGTTCTGGAAAATGGAAGCTGGAAGACTGGTTCCTAAGCTTGCTTGGGGGGAAAAAATGTCTGAAACACACTCTCTTTCAAATACGTCCACCCTCTTCAAATGGTTTTTTAGTTTTTCCGTGACATGGCAGACGCCGGCCAGAGCCAGGAGTCTGGGGAGGTTTTGAGGAGTGATGCAGGTGGATTTGCTGATGCTTCTTTCTCGCCAAGTTAGAGGAGTCACCAAGTTTACCTGCCAACTCCTCGCCGAGACAGTTTTTCCTCTTGATCAAACGGTGAAACGCCACGTTAACGTGCCATCGTATTTACTGCTAAACCCCGCCTTCAGACGCAGCGGAGTTGAGCAGAAGCAGAGCATTCTTCACTGGAGTTATTCATGAGATGCTGTTCATGAGAGTAACGACCAAAACCCTGGTAAACCGCTGTTGTGGTGTTGGGAAGCGTATATCAGCAGTGTTAGTTGAGTTGGTCGGCACCAAGAGGTTTTATTAAAGGTGTTAGTTTTACTGAAGGAAGTGGGGCTTTATCAGCTGTGGTGGATATGGAAGGTGTTGGGTTTTAGCGCGAGGTTTTCTTCGCAGGTAAGCCAAGGTTTTATTGGAAGGTGTTGAGATTTATCAGTCAAAAGGGTTTTTTTTCAGCTGAAGGTTTTATCAGCTGGTGGTTATATTGCTGTGTTGGGTTTTAGTGTTGAGGTTTTCAGCAGAGAAAGCCAGTTTATTGGAAGGTGTTGAGGATTTATCAGCCGTGCTGGGGTTTTTTTTCAGCTGGTAAAGGGGTTTATCAGTTGGTGTAGGGATATATTGAAGGTGTTGGGTTTCTTTATTGTTGAGGTAAGTTTTGAAGAAGGTGCTGGGTTTTATTGAAGGTGTTGAGGATTTCCATCAAATGGTAAACAGTTTTTTCAGCTGGTGTTGGGTTTTATCAAATGGTGTAGGGATATATTGGTGTTAATTACTGTTGAGGTTTTCAGCAGGTGCTGGTTTTATTGAAGGTGTTGAGGATTTATCAGTTGAAAGCGGGGGTTTTTTTCAGCTGAAAAGGGGTTTTATCAGTTGGTGAGATATATTGGAAGGTGTTGGGTTTTAAAAAGTTGAGGTTTTCAAAGACAGGTGCTGGGGTTTTATTGAAGGTAAAGAGGTTTTATCAGCAGGTGTTGGGTTTTATTGAAGGTGTTGATGATTTAACATGGAAGTTACTTTTTTTCTGCTGGAAAAGGTTTATCAATGGTGTAGTGATATATTGGAAGGTGTCGGGTTTTATTATTGAGGTTTTCTGGCCAGTGTTGGGTTTATTAAAGTGTATTGGGTTTATCAGCAAGTAGCGGGTTTTATTGAAGGTGTTGGGTTTTATCGTTGTAAATGCTTTATTGAAGGTGTTGAGGTTTGATTAGCAGGTGTTAAGGTTTTATTGCAAGGTGTTGAGGTTTTATCAGTAGTGTTGGGTTTTGTTGAGTTGCGTTGGGTTTTATAAAGCAGGTCTTGGTTTATTGAAGGTTATTTTATATCAATAACAGCTGAGGTTTTGCATCAGTAGGAAGCTAGTTTTATTGAAGGTGTTGGTTTTACTGTAGGGTCTTTGGGTTTTATTGAAGGTGTTGAGGTTTTGATTATAGTCTTAAATTTTATTGGAAGGTGTTAGGGTTTTATCAGCAGGTGTTGGGTTTTATTGGAAGGAAAGTTATTTTACTCAGTTATAAAAGGGTTTATTGAAGGTGTTGGGTTTTATTGAAGGTGTTGGTTTACCGTTATGTTGGGTTTTATTGAAGGTGTTGAGTTTTACTTATATAAAGTTGCTCATTAGTTGTTGCCTTTATTGAAGGTGTTGGCTTTTATCAAAACAGGTGTTGGTTTTATTGGAAGGTGTTGGTTTTATCAGCAGGTGTTGGGGCTTTATTGAAGGTAAGTTGAGGTTTTATCAGCAGGTTGGTTTTACTGGAAGGTGTTGAGGCTTCACCAAAGTGTGTTGCTTTTATTGAAGGTGTTAAGTCGATCAGTGTAAAAGGTTTTATTTTGGAAGGCAAGAGGTTTATCAGCAGGTGTTGGGTTTCATTGGAAAAGTCATTACAGTTTGTATCAGCAGGTGCTGGGTTTTATTGAAGGTGTGTTGAGGTTTATCAGCAGGTGTTGGGTTTTTATTGAAGGTATGAGGTTTTATCAGCAGGTGCTGGGTGTTGTGTGTTTTATGGGTGGTGGGTTTTTGGAACTGATATGTGTGTTTGGCGGACGCGGACCGCTGTGATAATGTTTTCTCCATCAGCAGGCCGAGTGCCGGGCAGCAACATGCTGGGTGGCAAACTTACAACAGCAACAAAAAGCAGCTTTTCAGCACCGGCCCCAAATGGGATCCAGCTGCAGGACTGAAATATTCCACCAACACACTGACTTTCTGCTGCGTCACACTTTCTCCCTCTCTCTTCCTTGTTTCTTCATTTTATAATCCAATATCTTTTTTCTTTCTTCTTTCTTTCTTTTCTTTCTGTTCTGTCTGTCTGTTCATCTGCCCTGTCTGTCTGTCTGTCTGTCTATATATCTATCTATCTGTCTATCTGTCTGTCTGTCACGGTCGTGTTTGTCTGTCTGTCTATCTGTCTGTCTATTCATCTGTCTTTGTTCTGTTTATTTATTTATTTATTTATTTATTTATTTATTTATTTATTTATTTATTTAGTTTATTTATTCATTCATCTACTCATTCATCTATCTATCTATCTGTCTGTCTGTCTGTCTATCTGTCTGTCTGTCTGTCTGTCTGGTCTGTCTGCTTGCCTCTGTTTGCCTTTAAGTTCTGCTCATTCATCTATCTATCTATCTATCTGTTTATCTATCTGTCTATCTATCTGTCTATCTATCTATCTATCTATCTATCTATCTATCTATGTCCACTATGTCTATGTCTTTCCATCACTCTATTTCTTCCTCTTAGTGCTTCCCTTATTCTGTCTTGCATTTTAACTTTTTTCTGTGGCTCCCTCTCTCTCTCTCTCTCTCTCTCTCTATCCTTTTCTCGCACTCACTTTTTATCTCAGTTCTTTCTATCTTTCATTCATTTTGTCCCTTGCTCTTTACTTGCCTCTCTCTCTCTTTCTCTCTCTCCTCCTTGTCTCTCTTCTCTTACAGTCTTTTCTCTCACTTTATTTTTTTCTTGTTCTCTCACTCTCTCTCTCTCTCACTCTCTCTCTCTCTCTTTCTCTTCTCTCTTCCAACCCTCCCACCTTATAGCAAAGTCTCCTGAGAACTTTTAACCACAGTCCAGAAGCTTCTTGGTTCTGTCCCGCCAAAAGTTGCTCGACGAGGAAAGAGGGAGGAAAAGAACGAGGGAGCGAGGGAGAGAGGTAAGAGCTGAGCTGACATGCTGCTGATGCTCCCAATTACACTGCTAATTATATTAATTATTGAGCCACATTTACATATTCATGTCATTTACTCCTACTTTAAAATGACTTCTGCAGGTTTAACTGACTTCTCTGACTTCATGTGAACGTGTTAATAAGTAAAACTGAAATAGGTAATATATTGGCGGGTTAGTTTTCTGTAAATATACGCCATCTAATGTATCCAGATATAATGTTTCATGTAGAATATAGTTGTAAGTGAAACAGCAAACAGAGAACAATATAAAGATAAAACTAGATTTAAAATTAGGAGTTGAAATTATTAGTGAATACAATTTGGTTTTAGTTGGAACTTTTACAGGGTGCTAAACTTTATTGTCGAATTAGATGATGTTTTTGGCATTAATAGTTAATTGTGTATTATACCTAGAAATAGCAATAACATTACAACCTTTCTAGGTTTGAAAGTCATTTAATTTATTTCATTTGGCCTTCACTCTGACTATTTTTCCTTCTTTCTTTCATTTCTATCAACTTACTTTAAAAAGCTGTAACTCTGAAAACTATTAAAAGTGAGTTGAAGTTGCTAAAATGATTCTTTTTAGTTGGAGTTCATGAAAGAGTGTATGTTCACGTTATAGATAGATAGATAGATAGATAGATAGATAGATAGATGATAGATAGAGATAGATAGATAGATAGATAGATGAAGGTATAGATGGTTGTATGGATGGAATTTCAAATTATGATTTTAATGGATATGTAATGAATGGATAAATGATTTTTTTCTCAAGCCTGTTTAATCAGTAATTTAGAATGCACTTATGTTTAATTATTTGGATCTAATTGCACAGACTTTATATGAGCAAGGCATACAAAGAAACATACACCCTGATCAGAAAAACACGATAAATGTATTGATCTATACTAATGATGCTAAAATTGACATATATATATAAAAACCAGTTATATTCAGCCACTGAAGTTTAGACTGTAATAATAATAATAACAATAATAATAATACAATAATAATAATAATAATAATAATACATATTGCTGATATTGTGGAACCCAAAGAATGGTCCTGAAGTCCTAATGCTATTAGGAAGTCTCAGTTCTGAAGAATTCATTTCAGCCATTCATCTACCCATCCAGCCATCAACCCACACCCATCAACCATCAACTGTCCACATCTACTCATCTATTCATCCCATCCATTCTACATCCATCCATCCATCCATCCATCCATCTATTCATCTATCTATCTACCCATTCCCATTCATTCATCTACATTCATTCATCTGTTCCATTCATCTACATTCATCCAATCAATCCATCCGATCCATATCCACATCCATCACCATCCATCCATCCATCCATCCATGTATCTGATCCATCATTCATCCATCCATCTGTCTATTCATCTATCTATCTATCTATCTATCTACCCCATCTATCTATCGGCCCAGGAGTGCTAGGATGTGTGTGCCAGGTGGGTGTGTGTGTGAGTGGGTGAGGTGTGTGTTAGAGTTTGAGAGGTCAGCAGCATTGACTGTCAGTTCCGCTGCTGATTTCATATTCCACTGTCACACACACACACACACACACACACACATACACATCCTATACTCTTATAGCAGGAGGACTCCACTGACTTCTAGTATTACTAAGGAAATGAATACTTCACATCAACCTCCTAACATAACCCCTAACGTCTGACATAACCCCAGTAAATCCAAAAGCTAATCTTTCGTTAATTCTTTTTAGTTTTGCAAATAAACTTGTGTATTTTTTTTTAACAAAGAAGCTTAAAAGTGCTATAATCACTAACAAAAAAAGTCACTTCCAGAGTCGTCCTCACTCTGCTGGATTAAAACCATTTTTGTCTTTGTTTACAGCAAGTACAAGAACATTATTGACACACACACACTCACACACACTCTCACATGTCTACATCATTACACGTGCACACACAGAGTGCTTTTTATTTGTAATCCATCTAGCTAGACAGAGGACAAAAGAGAGAGATGGAGGAATGAAGAGAGAGATTAGGGATGAGAGAGAGAGAGACAATAAAGAGAGAGAGAGAGAGAGAGAGAGCAAGAGCAAAAGATAGAGAGAGAGAGGAGAGAGAGAGAAAGAGAGAGCGTAGAGAGAGAGAGAGAGAGAGATATTTAGGGATGAAAAGAGAGAGAGAGAGATGAAGGAATGAGAGAGAGAGAGAGAGAGAGATGAAGGAATGAAGAGAGAGAGAGAGAGAGAGAGATGAAGGGATGAAGAGAGAGAGAGGGAGAGAGAGAGAGAGATGGAAGGATGAAGAGAGAGAGAGAGACAGGATGAGAGAGAGAGAGATTTAGGGAGAGAGAGAGAGAGAGATGGAAAGAAAGGGAAAGTTTATTTTACCAGTTGTATATTGTTACAAAATATTAACTATAATAATATATATCTGTAAAAAATAAAACAAAGTAAATACAATTGTTAAACAATATTATATTTTATATAAAATATGGTGTTGATGATTGAATGTTTAATTGAATGGTATTCTATGTTTAACATCGCCTGTTTCATCTGATGCAATGATTTCGACTTTGTCCAGATCATAAACACAGCAGCGTTTCTTGAAAGGCGAAAGGGTGAATGTTCTGATGTTCTGCACGAAGCGATATCTGAAGCAAGTGGGTCTGTGGGCTGTTGGTTTTAAAATAGAGAGGTATGTGGGGTTTTGGGGAAGTGGACGAAGACTGTGGTTGTAATGGTTGGCCTCCAAACACTGTTGTTGGCGTGCTTTGATGTCATGAGTGGCCGGAGATACTGCGTGCCTGATTGAAAAGGCTTTTCTTGTCTGTCTGTTTTCTTTTCATCTCTTTGAGATGGACATAGATGATGATGAAGGGATTTGATGGATATGCAGTTGTAGTGTGAGATACAGAGACAGATAGAAAGAGAGAGAAAGAAGTACTGACAGGCCAGATAGATAGATAGAGATAGATAGACAGACAGAGACAGACAGATAGATAGACAGACAGACAGACAATCTAGGTGTTGAGAGCTCAAATCAGTTGCAATTAACAGAACATTTTACTCTGATTTTTTTTAATGAACAGATTATATTAATACAAAGAATGTAAAGAATTATGGAGAAGATAATGCTGATATAAATTGCCATAGTTTTGATTGATTTTTTTGAATGAATAGTTGTCAGGTCAAGAAGTAAAATTGTCCCTGTAATGCTAAGTTAAATTAGAAGGTTTGAAGATTTTCATTCTGAATATATTCCAAATATTTCACTTGAATAGATGTCTTTAGAGAGATCACACTGCTGAGGTTTTTCCCCAAAATGAATTTTTGCTCTTCTTAAAGTCTTGCAAACTATACATGTGAAAAGCGTCTGATGGAGCTGATAAAATGATTTCGGTCAGGATAAATGCATCCCATAATTGTTATGCATAGCCCCGTATTTCATCTTCAGAGGCTTTTCTTTATAACATTAAACGCACTAAACGCCCACACACAACACATTAACATTCCGGTAAAAGCAGAACGACATATATATCTATATCATATCATTCAGTGATCGAATAAAATCAGGCATCATGAATATATATTATAAATGACTTTCATTAATCGAGCTGATTTATTATTAAAAGCGATATTGTTTTTCTTTTTTAACGCTGGAAGAACTCAGGAAGGAAAAATGTCAATAAGAATAGAGCCAGATGATATGAATGGAAGTGATGGTGTTTCATCAGCATACAGATATTGTTTCAGCAGCGAGCTATTTACCTGTAGTCGTTTAATCAACGGGCAATCGACGCTTTGATATTCTTTTATATCGTGAGAGACTGAATTGATGTCCTTTGAATTATATCGTCGACGCGGTGCACCCGGACTTAAGTTGCGGTTTGGGATTTGACATCACCGTGTAAAATCAGCATATTGTCTCATATATAAATCCTATCATAACAGACATTATAATATCATATCGGTCAGCCCTAGTGTCCCTAGTTCCTATGGTTTCATATGGTGGAAAATCTCATGGTGGCTGGTGCTGGAGGCGGCACACCAGGATTTAGCCACACGCCCAGTGTGTGTGTGTGTGTCGGATAAAAGTAAACACTGCAGTGTCAGAAAAATGCACACCCAGGTTGACGCCTCATCTGTCAAACCAACACTGTAGGATGTTTCTGCAATAAAACAACTCAGAAAAACATTGAGCTTCCAAACCATAAAAAGGTTTATCATCATCTTTATTTATAGAGCACTTTTTAAAGTAAATATGCAGCCCATATATATATATATATATATATATATATATATATATATATATGTATGTGTTAGATGTATATATGGTATTTAATATATTAACAAAAAAGAAAACATTTAAGAGTGATATTTTATATAATAATTAAAAATAAAAAATGTCATTAAATAAACAAAATAAATATTGAAAGTCAGGATAAAGTCACCAGAAGGCTACAGCGCGCTCTAGTGGACATTTATGATATTTTACATTTATATGCTTACATTCATTCATTCATTCATTCATTTATTATCCGAACTGCTTCATCCCTAAAGCAGTTTTACCAGGTCAATCAAAAACATTAATAACATTAACTAATAAGAACAAAAATAAATCACTCTGAATTCAGTTAGAACTACGTAGTGTCTGTAAACCACCTTATTTACATTTATCAACAGATGTTAAACATTAATTTGTTATAATGATGAGATCAAAAAGAACTTACTGGAAATGCCTTCTGTTTATAGAGAATCTACTAAAAAGAGACAGGTTATAAACGCAATAAAATTAAGAGAATATATCGCATACTCACGAGAAAGTTTTTAGTGCTCACGAAAATGTATTGCATGCTCACAAGAGAATACTGCATGCTCTCAAGAAATGGTCATAGTCGCATTATGCATCTTTAATATTTGCCTTTTGCCTTTTACTTTAGTTCCCATTTTCTGACTCTTCACCCTCACCAAACCCAGGACAGTCAGGTTGCCCTCTGCCCAGGGTTTATTTTGGTGTTGCACCTTGCCTGTTGCTCCAAGTCTGAGCAGGGGCATACTATGGGCACAAACAGCTGCCCCAGCAACTTCCCCAGCAGCAACTAGCCCAGCATCAGCACCAACCCCTGCCCCAGAAGATCTCTGGGTATGACATGTTCCCCAGCAGCAGTACTCCGGGCAAAAGAGTTGCCCATCCAGCGCTTGGGAAACCAGATGCCTCGCTATGGAAGGACTCCACAGACCTGCCCCAGCAAATGGCCAAACAAAGTCTGGGCAAAGGTACAAGAGTTACAGTATTCACACCATTACTGAACACAGAGGATGTTAGCGTAAATAATTTTAAGCAATATATAAAGATTCAGCTCTGGTATATCAAATACAGTAGAGACTACAAAGTTTATTTTTTTGATTAGTTGAGCAGACTAGTTGTAGGACCGAGATGTTGCAGGTTGAAATCCACGACACCCTAAATGACCCTAAACCTCATATTGCTCCTTTAATTACGAAATGGAAGTCACTCGGAATAAGAGTGTCTGCAAAATGCTGTTACGTCAATCTTGGGAACTTGCAAATGAATAAAAAATATTTCAGATTTATTCAGATTTCCATCAACATCTATTCTTAAAGTCGCTACTCTGACTTAACTACTTTTCTCAGTAGCTTATCAGTAGTGAAGCTACTAGATTTTCTACAAGAAACTTTTTACAAAACATTACATTGTTACAAACGGGCTATTTTCAACTAGCAGGTTGTTTTGATTGGTGCTGAAGTGGCATCTGATTGGCTAGCATGCTGACTCATTGCACCACGGCACACTCTTGGCAGCTGCCAGATGGAGTTGGAGGATGGAGTCCACCTCGGCAAAGCAGGAAGCAACTTTCATGGCCGTATATCAAATATATGACTCTATAGCTTGAAAAGCTACTGTTTAAAAGTAGCTTCCCAACGTCAATGTAAATGCAGCAAAGATTTTTGTACCAGGCAAGGCTGTAATGTAGAAATATACGATGGCTGGGAAACAAGAGTGAACTTGAACAAACATTTCCAGACACTCAGAGGCATTCAGGGATACCATCAGGTCATTAAATAACCAAATAGTCAGTCTGTTTACAATGAGGTGCACAGTGAAATTGACTTACAAATCCTGTGGGAGGAATTCAGGATAATGTCGGGCCTATTCATCTTCCTTGATTTCACACTTTGGCTAGCATTTGACAGGTTACGTTAAGGACAGCAGCCAAAGCTTATAGTCCTATTTCAGAAAAAAAAATCTACATTTGTGACCACTGCTGCAAATAACCAAGACAATTATTCTGGATCTTCATGACACGCCAATACATCCAAAACACTTCAGAAGCAGCAACTGGATTTTTAGAGGCTGCCACTATGAAAACTCTTTGGCTTTGCCAAGACAAATTGTAGAATTACGGAGTAATGTGAGGGCTGCACGGATAACCACACAGCAATTTACGTTCCTGACAAATCACACAAAGCAAAACGCAGAAGCATTTCTGCATGAAAGCCTGTAACTACTTTATGTTTCTGACACAAACATGCCTCATTCACTAATATTTTCATGTTTAATGTTAATATCTTCCCAAGCCCACATACTGCTAAGAAACCACTTCCAACAAATAAAGATTTACTTTGTAATCTGTGAGTTTTTCTCCAAAAATATTACACTTTGAATTATACATCAGCAGATTTTGAAAGTGCTGTCCTGTGAATCATTGATAATTTCTTTTCTATATAACATATAGTAAATAGCACTTACGTTTCTATCCCTAGGTGAAACTATTCCTAGAGGTGAACAAGGCCCCCAAGGTGAACCAGGACCTCTTGGTCCTCCAGGACCTCAAGGCCCACCTGGACTTCCAGGCCACGGCATTCCAGGGCCCTCTGGGAAACCAGGACCACAGGGGCCTCAAGGATATCCTGAATTGGAAAACCCGAATGCCAGGACTACAGGGAGCCTGGACCCATTGACTACAGGTTGTAAAGGGTGAGTTGGGACCAAGCAGGAAAAAAGGCACCCAGGATTGCCGGGACCACCAGGCTCACGAATGCCCTGGGATCACCACCTGGCCAAACCAGGTGGATAGGGACCTGGCAACTGGGCCTGCACAGCCAGGATCCTGGCAAGGGTTTTCCTGATTCCTCCTTGTGTCCAGGACCTAAAGGAGACAAGGGCATTGGGCTTCAAGGTCTGCCAGGGATTAATGGACTACCTGGGCCACCTGGACCACAAGGGGTGGCAGGAATGCCTGGGTAGTAAGCAGACTAAATGGTCGCCCGGTGCCTGAAATTTGGGTAATATTATTCACAAGGAGAGCCAGGCTTAGCTGGACTTCCAGGTGACCAGGGGAAACATGGGCCACCAGGACTACCGGGTATTGGCAAGCCAGGTTTAGATGGTTTGCCAGGAAAACCTGGTCTTCCAGGGGGAAAAGGAGAGCCTGGTCCACCTGGTTTTCCAGGTAGTCCTGGATTACCTGGAATTAGGAAGCCAGGATATCCTGGGCCAAAAGGGGACAAAGGATATGTGGGTCTACCAGGTCCTTCCGGTCCAAAAGGTGAGAAGGGTCATGGTGGACTTCCTGGGATTATTGGCCCTCCTGGGCCAGGTCCCTGGGCCCAGGTCTCATGGGACTGGCATTGGCTTCCCTCTGGACTGGGGTAGGGGAGATGGTGGACCTAGTTGGGCCAAAAGGTCAATTAGGTCTAAAAGGTGAGCCAGGACCTCCTGGACTTCCAGGAAAACCAGGACTTTCAGGAGACATTGGTCAACCAGGGCCAAGAGGCATACCCGGACACTTGGGGCCACAGGTGAAATGGACACACAAAGGTTTACCTGGTCTCCCCTGAGTATCTGGAAACCTGACCAAAAGGCAGTTGGACCTCTGGGAGAGAGGTCACCAAGGTCCAACTGGAACCCTTGAAGCATGGGTCTGAAAATTCATCTGGATCACCAGACTCCTGGACCCAAAGGAGAGTGGCGGGCCACCAGGAAGCCTGTCCACCAGGGTGAAGGAAGTCCTGGCTTCCTGGTACGGGCCCATCAGGCAAGCCAGGACCGGCGGAATTCTATAAACCCGAATGCCAGGTAGTCCCGGCCCTCCACATCCCTCCTGGCCCCCGGCCAGGCTCAGGGTCAAATCCTCCCAGCAACTGGTCCAGGCTTGGAGGGGAGCAAACCAGCTGGCTTACCAGAAAAGCAAACCTGGTGGATTCATCGACGGTCTTGAGATGCCAGCATTTACCGCCCAACTCGCGACACCATTCCCTCCTATTGGCAGCCCGGTAGTTTTTGGCAAGGTCTTGTACAATGGCAACCAGAACTATAAAACCCTGACGGGCATTTTCACCTGCAGCATACCTGGGATTTATTATTTCGCATACCACGTTCATTGCAAGGGTGGTGGCACTGCACAGGAACAATGAGCCGGTGATGTACACGTACGACGAGTATAAAAAAGGTTTCCTGGACCAAGCATCTGGGAGCGCAGTGTTGCCCCTACGGTCCGGAGACACCGTTTATTTGCAGTTACCATCGGACAAAGGTTGCTGGACTTTAGCCGGTCAGTACGTCCCCACGTGGCGTTTCGGATATTTATTGTACCCAATGTAAAGCGGTAAAACGGTCGGAAGTCAGGGGTGAAAATGTCATTTATATGAACTGCACACATGAACCCTTAGTGAAATAGCGTCAAGGTTTCAAGACTCTAAGGTGAAATAAGTTAAATGTCATACGGACTAGTTAATGATAGCCGCAGCATTAGATGCAAGAAAATCCATGATCATTGCCAGTTTAAACTGCAATATCTTCATTTTACTTCTTTGTTATTTTTCTGAGCGATGGGTTAAAATCAGATTTGAGAATCATAACCATACACATATCTCACTCTTAAGTTCCTAATCGAACTGCATTATTACAGGACTGGAAGTAACCAACATTTATTCACATTTTCATAACAGCTACTCATAAAATATTACACTCATTACACTATTCATGTACTCATAATTGTAGGGAAAAAAATATGTGGCATCAAAGTTTGCTTTTGGCAGTTATCTCAACTCAAGCAGTAAAAAATGTACATTCACTATCAACAGTGTTTCACAAAAATCACTTTCTACCCGAAAATAACTTTCTACAGCAAAATGAACAAATGCAGTGTAAAAACTGCACAAACACATCAAATGATATGTAAACGAAATGTGTATATAATTTCTTTATATTGCTGTCAAAAATTTCCCTCAGATAATTAGAAAAAAATGTCTGTTAACCAACATTATGAAAGTTAAACCAAATTCAACTTTAGATGCTGGGATAATATTTTTGTAGTCTTTTTTTACCTAATTTATTATTTTCTTCTTTGTTGTACTTACTGAGTGTCTGAATTTGAAGCTTAAAGGTGATGGCACGTTTAAGGAATGAATTATGTCGAAAAAGGTGCTGAACATTTATACAAATGTTGTTGTTTTTTTTAAATAAAATTGAATGGACTAAAATGATGTGGTACATGTGTTTTGTAAAGTCAAAACTTTATATGATAACATCTTATGATTGCTAAATTATTCAAAAATTGTTTCAACGATTTCAGTAATATATAGTCAGATGGCTTTCATCGTGTTTTATTTCTTTATCTTGAGCCCCGTCTGCGTTGATAATTAGCCTCCACCTTTAACTTTTAAAAAGAATAAAATCAGGTTTGTCCTCAATTGTTCCCTTGGCAACAAAACAAATGTTACATTTTTAAATATAATTTTTACATATAAACGTATAAAACACTTTTTTTATCTAAGAACAAATTAATATTTTTAATTACATTATTTTACAAAACATGTCTATTTAAAATGCATTCCAGATCTGAAGATTGTATATTATAATTAAATAATATAATACTAAAATATAAATCCTACAAAAATATATATATTATCTGTAATATTGTTATGTGATAGCTTGGTATTCTGCTAAAAAAAATAAATAAATAAATAAATGGGATTGGTGTGCCTTTGTATTCAGCCATAATCTTCATATATATGAGGATGCAAATTATGTTGTTATATCAGCTATATTATATACTATATTATAATAGTAGTTGTTATATGTAAATATAATATAATATAATATAATATAATATAATATAATATAATATAATATAATAATATAATATAATATAATATAATATAATATATATAATATATAATATAATCACAGGACTGTGACTGTAGAATTGAAGGAATTGAATCCAACAATGTTTATTATATGAAAATAAACGGAGGCGTAGATAGCTAAGAACAGATTCAAAATAAGAAAGCATTTGTGAATTTGTAAAAGTGGATTTTAAGTGAATTTTAAGAACTTATTTTTTTTTCTGAATGTTAAAATGAGAGAATTAATCCAGCTTCCAGGCTATTAGATGGTGCTAACGTGGCTAAAGTTGTGTACACGGCGCTGCAGAATAAAGAGTCTCCTGCTCATTGCCGTGTCTGCTGTCTAAACCCCGCCACAAGCAAGTTATCATCATCAGTGATTAAAGGTCATGGCGCAGTTTTTAGCTCGTTAATGTTCTGTTTTTTATTCGGTAACTTTTCATTTCGTCTCTTTACAGCGTCTGGTTGGAGGTTGCTTTCATTTTAGTCGCGTTTAATGCGTTTAATCGAGCCTCGAAGTTGTGAGGGGAAGCGGGGATTGTGACGTCGTCATAGCGCTGCTAAAGCTGACTGGCTTTAACTAAAAAATCAAAAATGAGAAACCTTCATTATTATCAGCTTATTAGTCGTATTTTAAGCCTTTCCCCCTCATAAGCCAATTATGTGTCTCTCAGAAACGCCACAAATGCTGCAAGTTCAAATAACCCTCAAGCAATTATCTCAAAAGTGTAGCAAATTCACTTTTTTTTAGTTAGGCTTAGTCAGTCATTATTAAATCATTGGCCTTCGACTAATATGTGTATAATACAAATTATCACAATATTTCCAATTGATATAAACTACGTCTGTAATAGTGGTGGGCTAATATGTTTCTTCAGGTTCGGCATAATTATCAATATTTTTAGCCGATAAATATCAGCTGTAAAAATGAAGATTTGGTGAAAATGCTTCGACTGACAACTTGCTCAATGGTATTGAATAAATGTGGGATATATTTCTTTAAACTATTTATCTATAGTTATAATGTTATACTATATTTTAAAAACAAGTTATATATTATATACTAATATCTTGCAATATTTGATACGATCTACAAAACAGCGTTATAGACTTATAGTCTTTCTAATATATGAAAAGTGTACAAATGCAATATAATATACCAATATACTGGTTTTTTGTTATTTATATATATATACACATTTTTTGGTCTTACATTTTAGAATAATAAATAGTCCAACTTAAAAAGTTATTGAAAATATGTTTATATTTTACATATAAAGATTCCATAAAATTTCTCCTGAAGACAGCTTAAATAGACAGTATAAAGTGTATAGAAACTAGTTGTAAAAAGTTTACATAATAAACATAGTTAAATTGAATTAAAGTTTATTTAGCAGTACTGTTATTCTACTTGAAATGACCGAGAGCTGCAGGAACAGATGGAGTGATTTCCAGCACCGGGAACGTGTGGCATCACACTATCAGATGAGGTGCGTATCCTTCGACCCCTCTCTTAACTTGTGTAACATATCAGTCTAAGAAAAACAAATGATACCCATAACTGCAAAAACGCCAAATATCGCCATACGATACCTGGTTCGGCCTCGGACTATTGAGCTGCCTTTTGCTCTTCCCACTAATGGCGCTGAAGTTTGATCCAAGAAGTTGAACCTGGTATCGGAAGTTGTGGGTTCTAGTCGGCCAGGTGCTGGCTGGTCAGCTACTTCAGCTTTGTGTTCATGCTAAAAGGTGTCAGGCCTGCACCAGTGGGAGTACCGATACCTGCTGAGCATGGTTCCCACTGCAGTCAGCTTTGCCGCGCTGCCCAGGAACAACGTCAGCTACCTGGTGGTGTCCATGATTGGCGCCGGCCTGTTCTGCGTGGCGCCGCTGATCTACGGCGCCATGGAGATGTTCCTGCATGAGTGCACCGGCCACCAGCAAGGCCCACCGCCATTCTCGGCTTCTCGGCGGTCGTGTCGACAGGTGGTGGGCGGTCCAGGCAGCCATGCAGACCATACAGCAAGAAGCTGTTGGACGCCTGGTTCACCTCCACACAGAAGAAGAGGAAGCCAGTGGGATTGGTGGAGTTTGGCGAGTGGACGTTTAGTCTGCAGCCTTTCTAATCATTTTTTTTAAAGACTGATCGCTATCAAGTGATTTAGATCAACTGAGCTCTACCTTCAGGCCTCTGTCATGTTTCCTCATCTCAATAAACCGTGACCAGCTGAGAGTAGAGAAGAGATCTCTGTTCTCTGAGGCAACCTGGGATCCAAACCCTGCTGGAGTGGTGCCGTTAAGACAGAGTATAAAGGCAGAGAGAGTACTACATTTATTAAGGTTGCCTGATTCACCCAAATGGTATATGAGAAGAAGAAGAAGAAAAAAACTAAGGAGGCTTCATTGATATTGAGATGAGGTGACGCCATCCCTTTTTAGTCATTTTTTTTCTATTATTTACAGACTGAATGTTATCTTCTCATAGAGGAGAGTCAGGTCTGACAGCCCATCCCACCTGATCAATAGTCTCTTCTCATGGTCATCTACCTGAGACCAGGTGGGAATGTTCTGAAATCCAGTTGGATGGAAAACCTCCAGGACAGCAAACGTCCAGGACTCCAGGAGTTGTGCTAACCTTCTTTTTTCTGCCCACTCACTCTAATATGTCCGTCCTGTTGTGCTGGATGGAAAATGATTAAAGATCTGGATGGAAGTTATTATGTATGTGTGAAATAAACGGGATTATAAAAGGGTCTGTGTATTGTGGTCATTTTCAGTTTTGCAGATATGCTCAAGACTGAAGGCTTAGAACAATCACACATCTCTAGGAAATTGGAAAAGGATGAATTCAGCAAAGTTATTGATTATGCTTTTGTTAGAGAAGCCTCATGCTGATTATATTGGAGGGTTGCGCAGGGTGTTAGGGATTTCTGGTATAAAGCATCATGAAAAAGATTTGCTTAACGCATCCTGTGCTTAAGCAGAAGAAGAGATAACTAGTTAAACCATGGTTGAATTCTTAAACAATGGTGTTACAGTGTTACAGCCAAACTCGGGTTTGTGTCCATCATCACGTAATAGCCAATTAAAGTCCAGTTAAAGGATTAAAGTAATGCTAGACTTGCTGCATCCGTTCAGCTTCTGCTTTTCAACATTTGTTTTTCAGCTGCTGCTTTGGCTGAGGCACGTAATGAGGGAGAACGTCAATGAAACGGAATCGAATTTCCATAGAATGGAAAGCGCTTTTCAAACGCAAATGGCACCACCAGAGAAAGGTTTCGCTTACAATTTTTTTACATTTCATTTTAATTTGTAATAAAAAAAGAGAAGCAAAATATATTTGCTTCACATGCTTTTGTCATTGTAGTAATCACAAATGAGTCTTAAAAGTAGCCTTAATGAAACTAATATTTGGCGTTTGCTTGTGGTGCTGGTCCATTACTAGTTTTGCAAGTGTATTTGTAATATGTATTTTTATGGTGGTCATGGGATTAAGAATTAATGGTTCATGGTGATTTTAGACAAATCGGTAGAATTTAGGCTTAATTTATTCATTTTTTTGAATACTTGAAGACAATTCCAATTAGCCCAAAGCTGGATTTGGTTCGTACATTCAGCAAATCCAGAGTTGAAAAGTTTATCGGAATTCTAGCCATACCAGGGAATTTAAGATAACACCATGTACAGACCACAGGTGGAAGCACCATTCCTGTTTTGCCTTCCACCTGAATCAATTTAGACTGTAAGTGGTGCAGTTTGCACGTGCTTATCGCCCCACGTGAGCCGACTGCTTCAGGTGAGCGGTGCGTAGTCAGGTGCTAAGGATGGCGTGAGGGCGGAAGGTCTTGCAGGAGTCTTGCAGAATTCGTTGAATCCACGGAGTGGTTTATGGACCTCTGAGCCGAAATGTGAGTTTCCAAAAAATGACTTCCTAAAAATGAGTTCCCTACGAAGAGATTTTTTTAACTGAGGTATCCCTAGTCATTTATCTAGCTGTTATCTTTCTCATATGCACTAGTTATTCATTGCGTGCTGAAGATACTTGTACATGTACAAGTTGTAAGTTAAATATCAAGTGAAATTTCTTTAGTAACGAGGTTACTCCATCTGGATCCGGTCCATGAGATATCATATTTTGCCACAGCAGTATCATCTTGTACGTAAAGTTATGGATCTCATATACACAAGTTATTTATCTAGTGGACACAAGATAACCTGTGTACACAAAATCTCGTGTGAATATAATAAAAAGTCACTTTATGGGAGTTTAGTTGCTCTGTGGCGTTCTGAAGGACATCAGGTTAATAACTTGTTCCTAAAAGAACTATTTTACATGTCACTTTTATGGAACTTCATGGATTCTGTAATAGTTTGAAACCTTTGGTAAAATGTTTATTGTGAGCAAATCAGTTTCCTTAAATCCAACTTCCTGCATTTTTTTAATCACTGATGTGTCTTGATTGTTGGTGGCCAATGAGTTTTTCCTGCTGTTACTGACTACATCTCCCTGTAACTTCCTTCTGGCGTCAGATCAAAACGCCTCTAAGGACTTGTTATCGTTTAATAGCAATTGCTGGAGATGGAGTGCTTCTGGCTTTCTGCTGAAATCTTCTAGTCTCAGGTAAGTGGAACGTTTTTTTGGGGACGGGATGAGAACTGATGTCCAGACTTTATTTATATTGAACCTGTATTGATTTAAGGTTTAACTTGGGTAGTTGTAACCATTTCCGCCTTTCTGTGACATATACATGATCATATTAATGGCTTAGAAGAGATATTAGGCTCATTCACCAAATCCTTGAGCCAATTTTATATCATCCTGTAATCAAGCACTAATCTAAAAGGTTCACATCCTTCACATTTTCGTCTTAGGTAAAACCAGGATCGAACAAATGCAAAGAGCTCTAACCCAAATTTGAAATATTACTCAACTTATGCTGTAAATAAAGTGTAATGATGATTCTACTTATTGATTATAACCAGGAAGTTAAAAAGGACCGCCATTAAAAGCACTGATTCGCACAAAATTACCACAATTTTGCATGACTTACTTAAGATGTAATGTGCACACATTATTTGGGAGACGCTTTTCACTTGCGCATTCACGTTAACCTGCAATGCGACGTTTTAAAGCAAAATTCAATCCACGCTGGTTAATGTTTAATTGGCACATTGACAGGTTTCTAATTGATGTCTAATTAAATGTAGCTTGAGGTAGGTCACTTTTCTCGCCAGTATATAAAACGCAAGTTCCACTCTCCAGCAGTGTAACATCATATTGTTTGAACTTAAAACCTTTCTGATGTGGTGACGCATGTGTAAAAGTGGCTGATAGTAACCAAATGAAATCAGATTCGTTTTATGTGCATCAGAAGAATCTGGTCCATCCTGCCCACTGCGTGCCATGTTGAACGTGGTATTATTTATGTAAATTTGTGAAACATTGCATTGTCCGAGGCCAAGGTGCACTTTGCATGTCCTGACGCTGTTTATTTACAATGGCTTCACTCTGAAGATTTTCAGGAGTGTTTGCCGGCTCGCCGGCGGGGAGTTTCACTCTTCCCCGAGTAGTTCAGCACAGTTCTCACGCGCAGGCGTGGTACTTCTAATCATCAGACAGGCATTCTTTGCCAGTCAAAAAGCAGATAAGCTTCACAGTTTCTACCGCAGAATCAAATATCGCTGCCTCAGAACTGAACATCAGCGTGGGCGGATCCAGAGTAGCTCGGTTCACACAGACAGCCGAAATGAACGCCTTCTGACGCCATACGCCAAGGCGTTAGCGCTGCAGCGGCTGGCGTTTACTGGCGCTGCAACAGCGCCGTTTTCGCCAAAGGCTCGGCTGGGCATTTTTGACGCCAGTGAGAACGCTGCCTGCAGCGCGCGGTTTGACGCCAATTCAACGCTGTTGGTTTAACGCCTGTGTGACGCTTTGATTTACGTAATGAGCAGAGAACGTTAAGCCACCTGCCGCCGCGAACGCCAGAAAAACGCTGTTTTGATGTCTGCGGTGAACGAGGCTTTACTCTTGTGTTAAAGTGGTTGATGGTGGTTGCCGTTTTTATAACCAGCAGCAAGCACTGTGACTGGTCAAAATAATA
This sequence comes from Distichodus sexfasciatus, assembly GCA_032718565.1. Classification (NCBI taxonomy): domain Eukaryota; kingdom Metazoa; phylum Chordata; class Actinopteri; order Characiformes; family Distichodontidae; genus Distichodus; species Distichodus sexfasciatus. Next base: position 136,846 of record JAVGVS010000544.1, on the reverse strand, counting down.
CTACGGCCACAACCATCGTCGCAACAACCCTGACGACCAGCACAACAACCCTGATGACCAGCACAACATCCCTGACGACCAGCACAACGTCCCTGAATCGGCAATAAACCGACGAACCAGCTCCCTGACGCATCAGCACAACGCCCCTGACGCACCACAACAAACTCCCGGCTCCACCACCGTACCAACCCCAACCACCACCACTGCTCCGATGACCACCACAACTGCACCAACCACCAACACTGCTCCGACAACAAGTGCCCCTGCTTCTCTGAACTGCCTCAATGGTGGCTCTCCATCCTCGGTTGCCTGTCTGTGTCCTGACCTATACAGCGGAAATCTCTGTCAATTTAGTACGTGACCTTCCCCCGCTTCTCATCTATGTTTGTGATGTTTTGTGGCTGCTAACAGGGTCAACGTTCACTTCCTTTGATCTCATCGATACATCACAACGCGATCTAACATTATAGTGGAGGTTGACCGCTATAAAACCGCATCATACTGCCTCTGGCGATTCCCACAGAGAATTTTAGAAAACGACTCTAAACGGTTGACGCTTTCCAGCCACCGCCAGGTCTTTCAGTTATTCGCACGCAGGCGCTCACCTGGAACCGCTAACGCAAAACCTCGCCTAAAATCGCTATCCAACGCGACATTAGACGCATTCTGTCGCTGGTCTGGCTTCATGGAATCTCTTAAAGGCTCGAAGCGCATGCAGTAACGGAACCTTCGGCCTGGTCCAAGTGCTGGAATGTGGGTTGACTCTTGACGACATCAAAAACAAGGTGAGTAAAATAATAAAAGCTGTTCCTTTATAGAGCTCGTTTTGCCGACTTCTTTTTTCACTAGCAAAACTAAAAGGGTAATGCATTTGGAATTCTTTTTTTTTTTTAAGCCATCACCCACACAAAGGGAGAAAATTTGCTGCTCCTGCAGATCATCAATACGCCCACACACCTCAGCGTCATAAGTATTATGAAAAATGTTAGTGCTGCGGTGCAGATCAAACCACGCTGCTCTCTCTAGGAGGTGACATCGAGTGTATATACAGTATATACTATGTTTTTATTTATTTACTCTCTCTGACATCTTTTCCCCGTAATTTTATAATCTGTTTTTACTTGTATGTAAGGTGTCCTGAGTGCCTCAGAAAGATTTTTTAAATAAAAATAAAAAAATAAAATAATAATAATAATGTAACACTCGTCTTTACATACAGGTAGTAAAAAGTAATCGCTAGCTTGGATCATAATTTAGCTTAATATTATTACAAATTAAAATATTAATTGTAAATTTCTTCTTACCGTGGTAACGATACATGGCAACGTGATGTCCAGAATTTGATGAAATGACTCAGTGATGGTGTTAGCCCAGCGCAGAAATCATTTTTGAAGCACGCTACAGAGATGAAGGCGAAGTTGTTTTCACGCTGACGCATATGACTGATATTGACGCTGTGAGGATCTTGTTCAGAACACCAGGCTGCAGTGGACCACCGTGAGCCAGAGATCTCTCAACACACCAACGCAAACAGCTGTCCACAGCATCTTATCAGCTGAGAGACAAAAGTACTGCACGCACGCACGCACACAAACACACACACACTCTCTCTCTCTCTCTCTCTCTAATATTGTGTACTTACAAACGCGCACGCACACACTCAAAAACACACAGACAAAAAAACACACACACAAAAACACACACACAACAGACATACACACAGACACCAAAACACCAACACACACACAAAAACACACACAGACACACAAACACACACACACAGATGGAAGCACACACACATACACACAAGCACACACAAACATGCACAACACACACACACACACACACACAAACACAAAGACACAAAAACACACACAGACACACAAAACACACAGACACACACAAAGACACACAGACACAAAGACATACAGACACAAAAACACAGACACACACACAGACACACAAAAACACAACACACACACACATAAGCGCACACACATATACACAAAAATAGACACAAACACACACAAGTGCACATAAAAACACACAAAAACAGATGCACACATAAACACACACAGTGCACACACACACACACACAAGCACACACAAAGACACAAAAACACACACAGACACACACAAAAACACACAGACACACACAAAGACACACAGACACAAAGACACACAGACACAGACACAAAACACAAACACACACACACAAGCACACACAAACACATACACAAACACACACAAGCACACAAAAACACACACACAAAATAGATACACAAACACACACACAATCGCACAAAACACACACAGACACAAAGACACACAAAACACACAGACACACACAAAAACACACATATAAACACACACACAACAGACACACAAACACAGACACACCCACAGACACAAAAACACAAGCACACACACAAACACAGACACACAAGCACACACAGACACACACAAACACACAGACACACACACACACAAGCACACACAGACACAAACACAGAGACAAGCAAAGAGCACAAAAAACATAGACACATACAAAAACACACACACTAAACAAATACACCTCACACAAGTACAGAATGTTAGTGCTGCAGATTTCAACCACGCTGTTTTCAGGAGGACATCACCAGTAGTATATGCTATGTTTTTATTTATTTACTCTCTCTGACGTCTTTTCCCCGTAATTTTATAATCTGTTTTTACTTAGTGGGTGTGTCCTTTAAGCGCCTTGAAAGATTTCAAATAAAAATAAATAAATACATTAATATAACACTCGCTTACATACAGGTAGTAAAAAGTAATCGCTATTTGGATCATAATTTTGTATTATTATTAAATTGATATATGGCATCGTGATGTCCAGAATTTGATGATCTAGTGATGGTGTTATAAATCATTTTTTAGTATGATGAATATGAAGTTTTCATCAGACACAGACAAACACAATCACACAAAGATAAAGACACAAACACACACACAACACACACAAGCACACACACACACAAAACACACACAGACACAGAAGCACATAAAAACACACACACAGACACAAAACACAAAAACACACACACAAAAACACAAACACACAAACGCAGACACACACAGACACAAACACAGACACACAGAAACACAGACACACACAAACACAGACAAACACACACAGACACACACAAACGCAGACACACACACACACAGACACAAAACACAAACACACACACAAACACACACACACAAAACACACAAAAACAGAGCCACACAAACACACAGACACACACACAAAACACACATATAAACACACACACAGATACACAAACATGGATGATAATATGTTCCACAGACACAAAAACACAAACACACACAGACACACACAAGCACACACAGACACACAAGCACACACAAAGACACACAAAAACACAGACACACACACAGACACACACACACAAGCACACACACAAACACACACAGACACAGACACAAAGACACAAAAACACAGACACAAAACACAAACACACACAAGCACACACACAAACACACACACACACAAGCACACACAAAGAGCACACACACAAACACACACAAAAACAGACACACAAACACACACAGCACACACACATAACACACACACACACAGACACAAGCACACACACACACAAACACACAAACACACAGACACACACAGTACACACAAAAACACACACAGACACACATGACACACACACACAATAAAACACACAAAACACAAAAACACACAGCAGACACACACACACAAAAACACACACACAGACACACAAAACATAGACACAAAGACACAAACAGACACACACAAACACACAGACACACAAACAGAGAAACACGCAGACACACACACAAACGCAGACACAAAAAAAAACAAACACAGAAACATTGCTATACAAAAACACACACAAAAACAGACACACAAACACACACACAGACACACAAAAACACACACAGACACAAAGACACACAAAAACACACACATAAACAGACACACAACACACAGAGACACCCACAGACACAAAAACACAAACACACACACAAGCACATATACAAACACACAGACACAAGTACACATACAGACACACACAAGCACGTACAGACACATAAAAACACACACAAAGACAAAGCTAATAAAACACACACAGACACACAAACACAGAGAGAGACACAAAAACAGGACACAAAGACACACAAACACACACAACACACACACAGACACACACACACAACACAAGCACACACAGACAAAGACACAAAAACACAGACACACACACACAGACACACACAAACAGCACAGACACATGCAAGACACACACAAACACACACACAAAACACACACAGACATGCACACACACACACACACAAAGAGCACAAACACACAGACACACACACACACACACAGACACACACACACACAGACACACACACACACACACAAGCACACACACAAGCACACACAGACACACACAGACACAAAGACACAAAAACACAGACACACACAAAAACACAAACACACATATACACACACAACACACACACAAAACACACACACAAGCACACAAACACACACACACACACACACGCAGGACATAGACATACACACAACACATACAGGCCACAATAACACACACACACACACACACAAGCACACACACAAACACACACACAAAACACACAGACACACACACACACACACACACACAAAACACACACACAAAAAACACACAGAAGCCACAAAAACACAGACACACACAAAACACACACAGACACACACACACACACAAGCACACACAAAGACACACAGCAAACACACAAACACACAGACACACACACACACACACACAGACACACACACACACACACACACACACACACACACACACGGGGGCACACACACATGCACAGACACAAAAACACACACACAAAACACAAACACACATACACACACACAAACACACACAAACACACACACAAACGCACACACAAAGACACACACAAACACGCAGACACAAAGACACACACAAGCACACACAGACACAAACACACACACACACACACAAGCACACACACAAGCACACACACAAACACACACACACAAACACACACACAAAAACACACACAGACACACAAGCACACACACACACACACACACAAAACACACAGACACACAAAACACACAGACACACAAAAACACAGACACACACAAAACACACACAGACACACAAAACACACACACAAAGACACACACCCATAAACATACACACACAAAAACATACAGACACATACATATACACACAGACATAAACACAGACACACACAAACAGAGAAAAACATACACAGACACACAAACACACAAACACAGAGACACATGCAATGTAGACACACACAAACGTGACACACACACAAACAGAGCATAAAAACAGGGACGACACACAAGCGCATACAAAGCACACACAAAAACAGACACACACAAACACACAATAATAGACACACAAAAACACACACACAGACACAAAGACACACACAAAACAGACACACAAAGCGCAGAGACACCCAGATGCGCAACATACACACAAGCACACACACAAACACACACAGACACACACAAGCACACAGACACACAAAACAAAGACACAAAAACACAAAGACACACACACACAAACACATACAGACACAAAAACACACACAAAACACACACACAAGCACACACACACAAAGACACACACAAAACAAAGACACACACAAAACACACACAGACACAAACACACAGACACAAAAACACACACACAAACACACACAAACACACACACACAACAAGCACACACAAAGACACACACAAACACACAGACACAAAGACACACAAACACACACACACACACACACACACACACACACACACACACACACAAGCACACATACACACACACAAAAACACACACAGACAGCACACAGCACACACACACACAACAAACACACACAACAAAACACACACACACACAAAAACACACAGAGAAGCTGTAAAACACACACAGACACACAAAAACACAGACACAAAAACATACAGACACATGCTAAAAAACACACACACATAAACGAGATACACACAGACACAGAAACACAAACACAGACACAAACAGACAGACACAAACGCAGACACAAACGCAGACACACCCACAAACGCAGACACAACACACACAGACAGACACAGACACACACACAGACACACACACAGACACACAAACAGACACACAAACAGACACACACACAGACACACACACAGACACAAACACACATACACACAAACACAGACACACACAGACACACAAACACAGACACACACACAAACACACACAGACACACAAACACAGACACACACAGAAACACAAACGCAGACACAAACCCACACAGACATACAAACGCACACACAGACACACACGCACACAAACACGCGCGTACACACACAAAAACACACAGACACACTTTTGGCCTGAATTCAGTTTTATTTGATTTTATTTCATTTCAAAGGCAGTTTTGGGATTTACTTAAATTTGATTGTATTTTATTTTTTTGTGGATCATGGTTCTGTCCCAAAACTGTAACTGTGAGAATGTGGATGCTTCTGGTTTGTGATTTGCTGTAACTCTCACACACACACACACATATATCCACACTAAAAGCACACACAGCTGAGCTGGCCGACCCTGTTTCTCATGTCCAGTCTGACACAAGCCCTGGAGGCGTTTTCTGTGAATCAGATTTCTGATAAACCCAACTCCGTCTCGTCGCTGGTGCAGCCCAACCTGGCGGTACAGTCTGTGAAAATCACCCCCAGCAGTGCCACACAAGTCCAGTTCAGCGCTTTCAAAGGTCAGACTCAAAACCAGTCTGGGATTACTCACATGATGCTCTTCATCGCTCGTAAATATCACTCGTAATTCTGACTTTTTATCCTAGAATTCTGAAGAAAGACAAAGTTCAGACTTTTTGATCTGACTTAAGTCGAGTTATTAAGTGGAATTTCAGACTTTTTACTTCTGACATACGTATACACACAAAATTCAGAATTTTACATTTTGTCTTGTTATTTAAGTCAAAATTCTAACAGCGTAATCTTAGAATTCTCACTAGATAAATTCTGTATTAATATGTTAATAAATGACTAACTCAAGACAAAATTCTACCAAATCAAGTCAACTTTCTTGCTTAAGTTGAAATGTTAACATCTTATCTCAGAATTATGCCTTTTTATTGTTAGTCTTTATTAATGCTAATGTATTAGATTGACTTTAAAAAAAATCTTATTGAGTGAACATCAAATGTCAAAAGGTTGACGTAATAATTAGAAATCTGAATGTATTTTCTGGCATCAGGGCTGGAGGACACGTTTTTACCCAACAGAATTAATGTAACGACCAGCACGAGTCAAGATCCCAACCTCCAGCCTCCTGTCGACATCCAGATGAACATCAAACTCAAGGAAGGTAGAGGATGTTTTTCTGCAACACGGACATGCATCACGTTTGTCCTTTTGATCTCATTTCTCTCATTTTAGTTCATGTAAAGTCTGTAAAACTTAAAATTGTAAAAAACGGAATTTCGCCGTATACACCAATACATTGAAATAAAGGGTTTTTTCTTTATTAATTCTCTTTTTCAGGCTCAGCTACTAGAGCTGAAGGTGCTGCCGATGTCGGCGTGAACTTCGTTCTCTACAACAACGATCAGTTTTTCCCGTCAAAGCTTTTCCAGGCTTCCGCTGGATCTCAGAGACGAGTGATTTCGGGAAAGCTGCGGGACCAAAGCATCCTCGACGCGGTTGAGTTCAAAATGAGCAGCAACGTAAGACGCCGCGTCTCCTTTTCTTTGAACACTTCTAACTGATTTACTGGCAACAAACAAACTCTAGAACAGACTTCACCAGTCGATTGATTGATTGATTGATTGATTGATTGAAGGTTTTTTTTAACGCATAGACGTGTGTGTTCAGGAGATGTTTGGTGATTTTGTCATCAGGGCCCGTCTGCCACGCTGCCGTATGATTTCGCGTGTGTGTTCTGGGATTACAAAGTGGGCGACTGGAGCACAAATGGCTGCATCAAAGTAACGACAAACTTAAACTCGAGCGTCTTCGGCTGCCGCTGCGGACACACAACCAGCTTCGCCGTGCTGATGGTCAGATCCCTTTTTTTTTTTTTTTTTACTGTAGCGTTGAATTTTGCTTCAGAAATAAGTTTCAAAGATTAAAAAACTAAAAAGTACTAAAGGTCAGTTTCCCAGCCGAGGATTAAGACTAGCTTTGAGTTAAGATGGTGAATCTCCGTTGGTACTACAACTGCATTCAAGGCTAGGCTTAATCCAGGAGCAAGAACCCAGCACAAAAAGTTTAGTTACTGAAATAATTATGATGTTGATTTTATTAAGTGCACTTAAGTGGGGTTGGAGATTATACTAACTCAATGTAGGGTACTTGTAAGTGTACGTTTAGTTTGATAAAAGCACACTTTTAAGCAGCAAATGTGCAAATGTGACCCTCCACGGCAAAACCAGTCACTTGTCGCAAATTTTCAAAATTGACATATGACTGAGATATCAACATTCAAAGGAGTCAGGTTTCTGCTGTCACGCCAAGTGAGAAACGGAGAAATCTGCCGTCGAAGTTGACTATCGCCGTAGCACTCACAGACGCTTGGTGCGGTCGCGGCTACGTTTGCATTTACGGTAGCCTACGCTGCATTCACAGCCACACGGATAGCCTACCTGCGTTAGGTTAACTGAACTCGGGAGACCAAGATGGATTCCGGAGAAATATCTTCACGCTAGTCAACCAGTGGATTTAGCGTAAATATTGAAGTAGAGCGGTCAAAACAGAAACTTTGAACATTCTGCTGGAATTGAATTCCTCACCTCAAGAAAGTCACGTTTTTTGGATGGAAAGGGTAAGTTTTTCAGCCGAATTTATTCACAACAGTACAGTATAGACCTTCCACTGTTTCAAAACGCTAAAAACAAAAAATCCACAATTGTACCATAGGCAACATAAACGCACGTTTTTCTTGGAAAACTCCGTTGCGACAAGCGACTGGTTTTGCCGTGGAGGGTCACATATAAATGGCTTAGTACGATGAAGAAAAATAAGGTTAGCGCAGGTGGACACACTTCTTTATCCATTTGGAATCCATCTGGATGTAGAATAAAATTATTTAGTAACAAATAATGCATCTTTCTAAATTTATTTATTACTCTCTAACACTATAGAAGTTAAAAAAATGTTTTTCTGAATAATTGACTCATTTTAGCCTGCACCTCATTTTGCACATAATGGCGTTCCACACGAGAGTCGTTTGGCCTAACGGCGTTCCACACAACACGTCAAACTCGCGTTTCGGAGTGAACAATAAAAACATGGAGTAAACGGCTGCGTTGTGAGTAGAACGCTGGTCGTTTTTGCTGTTTATCAGCTAAAATATACGTTTTGTCTGTGATAAAGGGGAAGATTTGACGGAACTGGAACGCTTTCGTGAACGTTGGACTTCCCCGTGAGAGACGAGCGCTAATAAACACAGCCAGGAACGCAGGATGGCGAGCAAGAGCTGGTGCTGCTAATGAAAATAAAAGAATAGAATTTGCTCATACATATAGTTCTGCTCATGTACATTTCTATATGTAGGAATTAGCGGGAATGTCGCGTGAACTGAGCGTAGACGCATGCGCAAGCGTAGAAAAGCTACAATTTACAGATCGGCTCCGGAGATCGGCCCAGTGCCACCGATACCCAATCTGGCTGTTTGAGTCGTTATCGGAACGATATCCCATCCACGTATCGGATCGGTGCGTCCCTAGTTACTGTATAAATACTGGCCCACTTTTGTGTGTATATGTGTGTCTTTGCTTGTTTATTATATGTATTTACACACATTATTGGTTTACATTTTTGATACCGCTAGTTTGCGTATTAATAAACGTTAATGTGATGAAATCTGCCGACTTTTTAATTTTAAAATTAAATTTAAATAAAAATGATCAGCGGCACTGTGATCCCACCACTTTCGGACTGGTGTTGAAAACGTTCTCTTTGCAGACCTACAGTCCGGACTACCAGTACCTCAAAAGCTTAGACACCATCAGTCTGGTCGGCTGTGTCCTGTCTGTGCTGGGTCTGGTTATTACGGCTGTGTTCCAGATCGCCACCAGGTAAGCAGCTCACCTCAGGTGTGGAGTCTTCACTAAAGTGAAACACAGTGCACCACGTCCAAATCTGACCCGTCTGCGCCCTTCTAACCGCGGGGCGAACACCCTGCCGTGAAGTGGTCCAGGCTTTTCTGCAGCATTTCTGTCTGACTGACTCGTGAAGTTTCCATCTTCTTGTTCAAAATCATGTTTTTTGGGCAGGAAGTCTCGAGGTTCCAGCCCGACCCTGCTGCTGGTCAGCATCTGCCTCTCCTTGACCGTCTTCTACCTTCTCTTCATCTTCGGCATCTCCAACCCGGACAAACACGGCGCTCCGAAAGCCCCGTCGGGGGAGAACTCGGTGCCCAACACAGACCTCCATCTGGAGGGGGACCGTGGCCCCTGCACCATCTTTACCGCCCTGCTGCACTACTTCCTGCTGGCCTCCTTCACCTGGAGCACCCTGTATGCCGCCCAGGTCTTCTTCCTCATCAAGAACGCCATCTCCGGCCCGCCCAGACACTTCGCCACCTTCTCCGTCGTCACTGGCTGGGGTAAGACACGAGGAGGGTGACGTTCTGGACCATCTCAGAGATTGAATAAAATACATCAGTATTTTTACCCACCTTCAGGTTTTCCTGCTGCGATTGTCGGCGTCTCGTTGGGAACTTTGTACCGGCCGGACAAACCCCTGAACTACCGGCAGGAGGAGTTGTGAGTACATTTACGTTTACAGCATGCAGTAGACGCTCTTATCCAGGATGACCATTGTGGTCAACATCTGCTCTTCAAACCTGTAACGCTAGATTTTAGATCAACAACTGCAGTCCTAAGCAGTAGACCACCACCAATCCAGTGGTCAGCACAGGACAGGGTAGTTCTGGTAGAAAGAGGTACTTGGTTCCACTACTGAGGAGCCAGAAGTGATGAGTCTTGAGAATGGTGGCTCGATTGAGCTTAAGCTCATGTATGTTTTCTGTGTGTGTGTGTTGCAGCTGTTGGTTGGCAGCGTTTGATTTTCAGCATCGTCTGGACGTGAGGAAGCCGCTGGTTTGGGGTTTTTTGCTGCCGCTTGCCCTCATGTTGCTCTTTAACTTCGCTGTCCTCATCTACTTCTCCTACATCACCTGCAGGAAGAACCCCTCCCTCAACAGGTGCGTGTTCCAGGACAGCGTTCTCCAAGTGCAACCTGGTGCTCGTGCTGGAGGTAGGGTTGGAGCTCAAGGTTTCTCGGTTTACTCCTGTGTTTGCGCAGGTCGAACGTGACTCCTCTGCGTAAAAAGATGTTGAGCAGCTTCTCGTTAGCGGTGGTTCTCGGCCTGTCCTGGATCATCGGCTACTTGATGCTCTTCAGACGAGACGTGGTTCTGGTTTACGCTTTCTGCCTCTGCAACACCACGCAGGCGAGAAGTCCTTCTTGTGGAAAATGACTGACTTTTGGTCAATAAACAAATGATCCTCAGATTTCTATGGATTTTTAGTCACGGTTGTCTCATTTTGTCATCTACAGGGTCTTCAGATCTTCTTTCTCTTCACCGTTCGGACGACCTTCTTCAAGCAGAACGTCGTCGCCCCCCTGAAGGCCATCCCTCCTCCCGAAATTGGCATCCACAAAAAGTGTTACACCTTGTGGCAGGAAAGGGACAAGGTCTCTCCCGAAAGCTACCGTTCCACCGACTTCGACCAAGCCGACTGCGATGGAAACCTGTGACAGGTGAAAACAATCAGTTTATTCAACACTCCTTCAGGGCCCCGGGGCTCTTTATATACACCTCCTCCAGTCCACCAATTTTGGTTCCAAATTTTGTAACCGGTGCCACGTTTTTCTACCGAATAATCTTTGGCGGAGTTGCTGAAGACGTGGATCCGGATTTAGAGACATGGTCTTTGGGGAAGTCCACTAAGAAAGAGAATGAACGAAAGTTGCCAGATGTTGCAAATAATTAACAAGGTTAAAAATGGAAATTAAATCTCATCAAAGCCTGAAGCGGCGTCTGACGGCTACTAAAAATTGATCAATCGTATCAACCGATATAATCAGCCGATACGAGACCATTTTGATATTAATATTTTTTTGAATAATGAAACGGAACATGGGAAGATGGATCGTTCAACTCTGTTATGAGTGTTGTTATTTTTATGTTTTTTTTTTTTTTTTTTTAAATAAATCGCATTTTTTGAACCTGTGTTTTGTCTCATTATCTGGGTGGCGACTCTTAAATAACTGCACCATATTTTGGACGTTGGAAAGCAAATTGTGTGAATGTTCGTCCAGCGATCAGATCTGCACAAGGTTTTCAACCAGACGTGGAAGGCACACAAAGATGAAAAACGGCGGACGACGACGCGAGGGAACGCTGCTAAATTTGTCGTCAATGGTGAAATCATTCGGCTGTGAACAACGACAGAATTGAGATATTTGGATATTTAAATACCTCCTCAAAGATGGAAGACATTGCCAATATTATTGACTATATTATGAACGAATTTCAGAAAAATTACCATGTTATGAGTGCCGTTGTAATGTCATTTGTCCACTATAGGGCATCGCTGCAATGCGGTTTTTTTGCCCTATAATAAAAAAAAGTTTAAGTTCGGGAAGTTTGATGTTAGTTTTATATCTCTGCATGAAAATGTCCATTATATTTTTTGAACTTCAAATATCGTAATTGACAACGGTCTGAAAAATACAACATTGGTCGGGTCATAACTGCAAAGCTGTGCAAAATCTCATGCAAATATTATTTTTTACGTTATAATCTCAATTTCTTATACAAACGAGTTAATTTCTCACATGATGTAACGACTCCACCTATTAAATACATGTTTGAGGTTTTGTAAAAACTTAACCCGTGTGTTTATTTCAGAATAATTGTGTTTAACATGTAAAATCTATTTCTCAGCCCGACTTGTTTATTAGGTCAGAATCAGCGCCAATGTTTGGCTTTGGGAATGTAAATGTGCTTGCTTTTCTGTCGTTATGGTTTCATGTGGTAACAAACATCACACGGGACTGAGCGAGCCATCGCCGCCGCGATAACAAATCATTTGAATGTTTAAAACCTCATTTGAATCATAACAAATTCTGATCTTCTGATCGCTCCATGTTTTTCTCAGCCACGCGACTGTGTCATGTCTCTTCTCTTCGATCATGTGACCATGCGTTTTTTTGCCGGGGGGGGTCACAGTGTTAGTTGGCAAAACTCTTTAACCAGAAAACTATATGAATAATAACTTCTATTAACATTAAAGATTTTACTCCGTCTTACGGTAAAGTTCTTTATTTCGTGAATAATTTGGTGGAGAGCTGAGGATGTGGTAAAAAAAAAGTGGGGAATTTCACTGTTCTAAACATTTTTGAAAGGGATTAAAAGGTCATTTCTAGATCTTTCTGCTGATCATTCGTCACCTCATTGTTAAACTGCTGAATTAATGAAGAAAAGTAGGGGAGATTTCAGGTCTACATTTTAAAAATCTTTCAATTCCAGTGAACAGTTTAAATAGTGTGTTGATTCGACAGTGGTAGGAATGAGTCGTGTTGTACTTGCATGACTGTGTGTCTGGATTTAAACGTAATAAAGTCCCCCAAACCTAGCTCACATGCCAGTTCCCAAACTCACCACCAGAGTGTAGTGAGGAACCACAGCAAAACCTAAAGCAGTGCTAGAGAAATCTCCTTCTCTTTTGATCAGCTGTCAGATCAACCGAGGTGATCAATCCTAATCACCCTCTCGACGTTGGGAAGTTGGATCTCGTCCCAGATCAGTCCGACACAAGACGTGTTTTAATGATGTCGTCTGTTATTGATCATTTTAATGATAATTACGGCTGTCGCTGGCAGTTTGATACAAGTGGTAAGCTTTAGATCGGAAATCTGATGCTCGCTTATAGATCGAGAGGTTATAGGGGAACTACCCCCATCGTGCCCCTAAACAAGACCCTTAACCCTAGGTTAAATGCTTAAATGCTGTACATTGTGTCAGCGCCTAATGGAGCCTGACCGATACAGCGGTGAAGCGATATTATCGACCGGTATGAGCTAAAAGCAGATTTCACTATAACAGTAATGAAGCAGAATGATGGAAGATGGATCCTGGTGGTGTTGTGTAGTTTGTCTACTAGAGGGCTCACAGCGGTTCCTTTACAAAGTACCAATGTTGTACCAAGTACCTTAAACCCGGGGAGACTTGAATTAGGAAACGGCCGTCGCTCTGGGTGACGGCCATAAATGTAAATGTGCAGGAACCGTTTGTAAATAATTGAGCTGTTGTGGTGGAAACGGAGGTGGTATAAGAGAAAAGAGGGTTAAATTGCATCAAGGCCGACCGATGAATCTGTGTCCCGATATCATCAACCGATATGGGCTAGAAGCAGATCGTTTGGTATCGACACTAATGACCACGAAACGAAACGGAATGATGGAAGATGGATCCTGCAGCCGTGCTGGCGACCGTGCAACACGCTTTATACAAGTCTATACAGACTGCCCAAGTCATTTTCTCCAGAATGTTTACGATCCAACGTTGCCCTCGGAATTCCAAATTCCGCTTTTCTCCCGCTTAATCCCTGCAGCTTTATTCCATGTATAAAGGTTAAGTGGCAGCTACGCAGAATGGAAAATGTCGGTGTTGTGGACGCTCACTCCTGCAGTTGATTATTGCTGTGTTTTGTTGTATATTTAATTATGATGATCGACCGTTTCCTTACTGCGCTGGCACGAAGGGAATAAAGGAGGGAACTCTTTGGGCCCGTTCCAAGCAACTCTTAACATTTAGTGCTTCATTACAGCGCTTACTGTAAAGGTTGTGTGTGTGTGTGTGTGTTCAGGCCACACACTCGCCCGAAGGCTTCTGAGAAAAGGCTGACGTGACCTTTTTTTGCATCGGTTTAATACGCACATGTTCACTTTTTACTACAGGAGTCATTAGACTCTCCCGTCTCTGACCTCTCTCCCTCTCTCTCTGTTCTTTCCCTCCCTCCCTCAGTCGTTCCTGACCTCCTGCGTCACCTGAGTATTCCGGGAAGGATCTGACGCGTCTCCATCAGAAGCATCCCGTTAGTGGCTCGTTAAAAGGTTGGTCGATTATGTTCATTGACGGTAGTCACTCCCGTCGCTGCCGTTTTACCACATGACGTGGGTGACCGTCAGAGCGTTGCAATAAAACCACCACAACCCTAATTAACCCTAAACCTAACCATCAAAAACCAACAAACCAACTTTTAAACGTAGAAAACTTCCAAATAAAGGCTGAAATCAGTAAATCAGTGCAGATCACCTCATATAAAAGCACTGACCGATTATCAGTCCGGCTGGTTACCAGTGCCGATATTGATCGTTTGGAAATCGTATCGTAGCGGGCTTTGTGATATCAGCCGATGCCGTATCGTTGTCCGTTGAGTTGACATAATATCGTATCGTTATGAACCTGGATCTCACCCTACTTGAAATACTAAAGGATTCTTGCCGCTATTAGCAAATGGAAATTTTTGCTGCTAATTTTCTTTTTTTTTGGTCCTCTGTAACGTAATAGACGCGAGTTAGCATGCGTCAGCTAAATGCGTCGTCTTCTGCAACTTCGGTCACACGTTGAGGAAATGAGATCTGAAGGAAGCGTGTATCATCATCATCGCGCACACACACACACACACACTCTCATTAGACACGAAACACACCTCTCATCTCACAGGCCCTGAAAACACAACAGTCTGTTGCCATGGCAACCCCGCTGTCTGTTTCTGACATCACTTTGGTAAGGTGTGTGTGTGTGTGTGTGTGTGTGTGACTCCATTAGGATTTGTTCTGAATAGTCTTCATCAGTGTGAAGAGGTTAACAGTAACAGTTGGTTTTAGGATCAATATTTTAAGGTTAGGAGTTGGGATTAAGTTTAGGATTAGGATTAGACAATGGCTAATACCTTGCGAAAATCGATGATCAGGTTGAAGGTGAAAAATAAAGACCTGGTGAAAAATTCAGGCACAGAGGAGCCGTTTCCAAGCAACTTTATGGTGATACCGATAATTACAAATAATAAAGTGTATTTTTAAACCACTGTTCGTTCAAATGCAAGACTCAGAATGATCCAGGAGGTCAGAAATGCCGCTCTGAAAACGCTGACCGCATTCCTCAATCCCTGTCTAATTTGGGACGACCATTTCAACACCCAATAATCCCCAACTCCGACCGAACGGTGCTTTTTCAGGTTGCTTTAGAGCCCTGGGATCTACGAGCGAGTCCGGGCCGATTTTTCCGACGTCAGCTTTTGCCGAATTCCCTGCCGGGATTCATCGCGCGGCGCTGAAATGACGGATAGCTTCAGTCCCGGTAACAGAAGCTGTGGAAATGACACTGAGATATATCTCACACACACCGGGATTAAAGCAGCTCGGCTTGGCAGTAAAAGTGCTACGTCTCCTAAAATACGACCTGTTCCCCCGACACCCTGGTTGTCATTCGAGAGGCTGGTTTTTATCTCTGTGGATAAAGCGATGCACCTGTTTTCGGCGATTAACGTGTAACCTCATTTACGCTCGGACGGTGAGCGCCGGTGGTGTTTGATGCGCTCGATTTTATCAGAGGTGTTTTAGGGAGCTGCTAGTCACAAGCATTAAGGATGAACTGCAGCGCTGCAGAGTTTACACATTGCTGAGAAAATGTCGTCCTGTGGGAACAAGTTGTTATTGCTAGAGATGTCACGATACCACTTTTTAAAATGTCCGATACGATACCGACATTGTGCTGTAGATATCTGCCGATACGATATAAATCCAATGCAGTCTCTGAGAACAACATTTCCCACAATCCTCCACGCGCCCCCCAGAGCCCCGTCACAATGAAGCGCTGGGCGCACGTTCCAGAATAAATGAGGGAAAATCTAAATAAACGGGAGAATTGTGAGTAGAACGGTGGTTGTTGTGGTTATTTATCGGCTAAAATATTGTTTGTGTCTGTAATAAAGGGGGCGTTTTGACCGAACTGGAGCGTTCTAGCGGGTAACGGTGCTCATGCGTGCAGTCATTAACACATCGCGAAAAACTGTCATTGATGCGTTTTTATGCATTTACTTTGGTTTTAGTGCAGGAACATCTCACAGATCCTTTCACATGCAGAGGGATCAGGTCTTGTCGAGTCATTATCGGACTGAAAAACTTGGAAAGATGGAAAACCGTCCCATTCCATAACATTTCCGTTCATACTGAACAGCAAAGTACCGTACCACGTGTATGAGTGCACCCCTGGCACCTCGAGGCATGCGGTGTACTTGAGCGTGTGTTTCCAATCCATCTAACCGAGGCACAACCAGGCAACTGACCGCTACTTGGGTCATTTTCCATCTCGGCTATTCTTAGATCCCATTTGGTCCTGAAATAAAGTCAGTGAAATAAAGTATGATGAAGAACTTCCTGTCTGGTGGGATTTTGAAGCGGGCGTTTTCTGGAGTCTGCTCAGTCTCAGAGAGGAGCAACACCCCATAATTCTCGCCCTCGTCCTCGTAACTGGCCCTAAACTGCCCCAGCGCTGGTGAAGTGGGGTGCAGTGGGCTGGAGGTTGGGCAAAGACATCTGCATTACATTCTGGAAGCTGCACTTTGTTGATTGTGTCAGTCAAAGGTTTGATTTGAATCCTGTGGATCGGGGTGAAAAGTTGCAGAATCGTGATCATGTGATTGTGCAAAAGCGATATTTTCTCGTCCTCACATGAAAACATTTCCTGCTCCCGCGATACTTGTGTGAGTGATTATTTGTCATTGTGAACACACCACAGCACAGCACGCACCACAACCACATGTGACCTCTGCATTTAACCCATCCATGAAGGAGCAGTGGGCAGCACTGCGCCCAAGAACCTGGGAAGCAGTGCTTGAGGTCGGTACCTTGCTCACGAGTACCTCAGTGGTAACTTTACCGGCCCTGGATTCAAACCTGCGACCTTCTGATCACGGGGCGAATACCCTGCCGTTACACCACCAACTTTCTCATGAGGACGCAGTACTTTATTGTGAGCCAAACTGAACTGGGTCAGCGGTGATCGATTGATCTCTCCTGGCTCTTAGAGACACAAACACAGCATTTTTGGGGGAAAATCCTGCACGAATTCCATCACCAAACCAAACGAGGTCAGAATCATCACCTCGTCCAGGTCCAGCTCCAGCTCCAGGTGCGTCCCGGCTCGGACGGGGATGGAGTATATATTTAAAAGTCCCGGAGCGAGGGATGCCGAGGAGATGAATTGCCGAAGCGCTCCGATTTTTTGGCAGGGATGTCATCGCCGCGGTAACTTGTACGCTCGCTAATTTGGGCTCATAAATTACAGTCATGAATCTATTGGGCCTGCAGGTTGGTTGTTGAAAAGGGGAAAAGATTCCTGAGGAGGAAGGTAGTTTTGGCAGGAGGAAGATTCACTTTCTCCCTCGCGCCCTCTCTCTCTGTGCCATCTCCGATTCAACTGCTTGGCAAATAAGCGGAGTTGCTTTAAATCACTCAGACAGATGAGGCATGTGGCTGCCCAGCCTCCCTCGTCTGTGTGTCTGCGTTGGTTCGTGTGTGTGTGTGTGTGTGTGTGTGTCAAAGTGTCACGTCTGCACTTGGGCTGCCTGAGAACATGCTGCATATTTACTGTTCTAATAAAAGAGTTTGATTTCAACACGAGTAACTTCTGGATGTGAACAGAGACGTCACGAGCCAAACACAACATGGCACGACATAAAAACATCTAAATTATCAAATGACTTAAATATCTCAATCCCGTAAACTCCACCGTGCAAACCCGACCCCGTTTGTGAAAAGACGACGTGCCAGTCGTAAATTAGACCTGATTAAATCACCAACACGGTGCGTGACGGGGGACAGACCTGGCGTGATTTCAGCGAGTACAGCATGCAATGCACCTTAAGGAAATGTGAGCTCTGCATTTGACCCATCCGTGAAGACGCAGTGGGCACCTTCGTTTGGAAGCACTCGGGGAGCAGCGCTAGGGGATGGTACCTTGCTCGTGAGTTCCTTGGTGGTACCTTTAGCAGTCCTGGGACTTGAACTCAGCGCTATGCGAATACATTCAAGCTGGTTTTGGAGTTTAAACCAATCATGTATCTCGAACCAGCATCGATCCAGCAAACTGCCCAGGGCAGTTAGCAACTAACATATCATACATTAGCAACTAGCATAGCATACATTAGCAACTAGCATAGTGTACATTATAGCATACATTAGCAAGTAACATAGCATACATTAGCAACTAGCATAGTGTACATTAGCAACTAGCATAGCATACCTTATATCATATATTAGCAACTAACATAGCGTACATTAGCAAATGGCATAGCATACATTATAGCATACATTGCCAACTAACATAGCATACATTAGCAACTAGCATAGCATACATTATAGCATACATTAGCAACTAACAGAGCATACGTTAGCAACTAGCATAGTGTACATTATAGAATACATTAGCAACTAACATAGCATACATTAGCAACTAACATAGCATACATTAGCAACTAGCATAGTGTGCATTATAGCATACATTAGCAACTAACATAGCATACATTATATCATATATTAGCAACTAACATAACATACATTAATAACTAGCCCAGTGTACATTATAGCGTACATTAGCAAATTAACAACATACATTAACAACTAATATAGTGTACATTACAGCATACATTAGCAACTAACATAGCGTACATTAGCAACTAACAGTGTACATTATAGCATACGTTAGCAACTAACATAGCATACATTAGCAACTAACATAGTGTACATTGGCAACTAGCATAGCGTACATTATATCATACATTAACACCTAACATAGCGTACATTAGCAACTAATATAGTGTACATTAGCAACTAACATAGTGTTGCTAACATATTTAGCAATTCATTAGTAACTATGCTTTTGGGAAAGGCACCCGAGATAAGAATGTACAATTATTCAAGCTAGCCTGCATCCATTCATCCCTGTTCTAACACAACATCGTGACCGATCACAACAGGAATTCTCCAGAGTAGAGCCAACTCTTGATCTGTTCTGGCCCAGTTTAAGTCACTCTGAATAAATCACCTTCAACTCTGGGACGATTCATTTTGTGTGTGAACTGTCCAGCTTCTTTACCAAAAAACATCTCTGAATTAATCCAAAAGCTAACAGTGCTCTATTCTTCCTGCCAGCTCCTCAGTCTGTCCTCCCCACGTTCTGCACGTGAGGCCGGATCCCAACTGCCATTATTTTCTGTTATTAATCCTTATTTTCTCTGCAGACTCCCAACGGCCGGATTTTCTCGGGCGTAGATCATTTGCCATGTCACCGCGAACTGGAGACGATTCCTCTTTTCCAAGCCCTCGACTCACGTCTCTTTTTGCACCGGCCTCCTGCTTCCTTGCATGACTTTCTCTGCTTAAAAAGGAAACCTTTGTTTGTTTGTTGAACCAATATCAATTATGGATGAGACGCTCTGGAAGAAAGTAAACATGTCTGACATGTGGGAAACATGTGTTTTCAAAGCGAAGGCCCACAAGGTGAGAAGGGAGTTTTGTCTGGTGTTCGGGGGAATGTCCGAGACCGAGCGGCATGCGTGTGTACACACACGGACCCAAATGGTGTTTTCATCTAAAAAGAGGGAAAAAATGCACAAAAAAAGCACAGGTGGATCTCGTGGGGCCCAAAACCCAGAATGCAGATGTGATTTATGCAACAGTGCAACATGCAAGTGCAGAAAAAGAACAGCAATCGAATTCCTCTATGGACGTTACCAGGTTTTACTCTCATCTGGAAGATGGTGATGATTATAGGAATTTCATGGAGGCCCCGGAATTCCCAGCTTCTAGTTATAACCCCTGCTTAGTGTTACTGTTTACATTCCTAATTCATTCCTCTTGGAGCAGGTCTTCTTGGCTCATAACCATATAACAATTTCATGTTATGACAAGATGTGGCGTTCCAGGTAGAGGTCAAGGCCCAAACAGTAGTAGACAGTGACCTGTGGACTGTGAAGACAGGGATTTGAACTTTATGGGTGAACTGATACGATGCTAAACATTATTAATCAAGGCTTACTGAGAACTTTTCATCAAGTGCTAAACTTTCACTGCCTTCAGCCTTCAGTCTTGATAGGCCCAACCTGTGATGTCTAATCGATCAGATCGTCTAATCAATTGGTGTGATGGTCAGAGCTTTCCTCAGAGAGGTGACTTCAGAAAGCCAAAGTAGCACATTTTAAAATTTGATTATTTTATTGACAAATCAACATTAGTGATAATGAAAATTGTAAAAACGATGAACATCAGCACAAATAATCGGTCAACCCCTTAAATCAAACCCACAGCAATGAATCTATCCAAAACCAAAATGTGCAGCAGAATGCATAAAAAATCCAAAATCAAGAGATGGAAATCAGGGTAAAAACCACCAAGACCTTCAACCCCAAGTTGCTCCAGATGGTCCCTGTAACTTAACAAATAGAAGTCGCTCTGAATAAGAGCAACGACCAAATGCTGTAAACATAGATCCCAACACTTCCTCCAATCATACGTTGATTTTTGAAGAACACCGCCTTACATTTTGCTCTGATGGAATGTATTCCACCAATAATCCTGCAGAATCTCTACCTAAACACTTCTTGTGATCAGCAGTAAACAGTGTATGTTTGTTGGACAGCTGGCATCACCCTCCGGCTAAACAGCTGCCACACTTTTCTGCTCTCTGTGCTGTATGTATTTACAAGGTGGCCTTGTTGCATGTGCGCTTGTGATTCCAAAATTTCATATACATCTGTTCACGCTTATGAGCCTCTTCATCCCGCTGTTTATCACCATGACATCGCTCACTATTTGTTTAGGTTCTAGTTCGTCTCCAACGCTTCGTCTGTCACAACATTTTTGGTTCATTGAGCCAGGAGGCGGGCGTAGAGGTGTTAATTACATATTTAAAAGGTGTAACCAGGAAGAAACGAGTGACAAGGTTTCAGAAAATGTTGACTTTATAGTACAGGCGTATTTTACATGTAAGTTGAGTGTCGCCGAGAGTGCCGCGATTGAGATTAATGATGAAAAATGATTGTGGTTGATGAACCCTCTTTGTCATGTGATGTGATATTTGGACAACCTCATGCCTTTGTGTCACTGTATCGTGACTGGCGTTCTGTGAGAGCTGCTCGCATGCTGCTTGCCAAAATTGGGGAAGTGGCAGTGCAACGGTTAGGTAATTGGCCCAGTGATGGGAGAGTCGCCAGTTCAAGTCCCGGACTGTTAAATGTACCACCGTGGTACACATTCAAAAGCCAAACTGGTGGCACAGAGATTGGTTCAAGTCCCGGACCAGTAAAGATACCACTGAGGCACTCATGAGCAAGGTACCATCCTCAGGCACTGCTCCCCAGGTTCCAAGTCCTCTATCATGGATGGGTTATGGAGGTCACATTTGGGGCAGTAGGGAGGTGGCTCCATGATCAGAAGGTTGCCGGCTCAAGTCCCGAACCAGTAAAGGTACCACGAGGTACTCATGAGCTACTGACCGTCCCCAAGTACTGCTTCCTGGGCGCTGCCAAAAAAGCTGCCCACTGCTCCTTCATGGATGAGTCAAACGCAGGGGTGGCATTTGGTTGTGGTGCACTATGTGTTGTGCTGTTCATAACGACACTCACTTTAGACTGTCAACACTGAGAAACAGATTGAGATTAATGACCAAAAATTTGGAAAACCTCAGGCCTCTGGGGCTGCATTGTGATTGGTGTTGGAAGAGAGGAGCTCACATGCTGATAGGACAAAAGAGCAAGGAGCCAAGCTGAGCATGATGGGATGCAGCAAAGACCACACAGACGCAAAATTATATCAATTATACTGAGAGTGCATTGGCGGAGTCGACCGGTAGGAGTTTTAAAGCCAAAAAGGAATTTTTTGAGTTCCTAAACAATGATTTGAGAGCGTTTTTTGTCCCTTTATTCGTGGCGTAAAGCATGCAGTAATCATTACTACTAAACAAATCCCTCCGGATGGGTTCTAAAGGTTATGAGCAGTTTGATTCCCACCACATAAATAAAAAAATATTTTTTTACCTCATCGATTCACGTTCAGGATGAAGTGTGTGCTGAGCTCCATGTGTAGTTAATCTGAGATCAGTACTGTGCTTTATAAGTCCCACATGACGCAAATTTGACCGTATATTCCGTATTATATAATAAGCTTTCGATGCAAAAAAAAAGGCAGCTGCAAGCTCGTTTCACGCATCTGCCGTCTTTCGAACGCTGACGAGCAGACCGGGCCGGGTCCAGATGAAAATAGAGATGATGTAAGATGGAAGCAATTATAATCAGTTAGGAATTTTACCGCACTGTCTGGACAGCGCTGCAGTTCGCTCTCGACGACGTTAAAAAGTAGCGCAGGCTGTGTGGAGGTCGCGAGCAACGCCTCAAAAATGTTATCTGAAATGATTCGCAACTGCACCGTTGAATCCGTAACCTCTGGCTCATGTGTTAATGAGGAAGTCGATCTGATGAGTTCAAATGTAAAGTCTCATGTAGCAGAAGATCCTGATTTTCACCAATGGACCTTGATTCCCAACTTTTGTTTCTTAGAACCCACTTACGCCGTGTACCAACTGTTCTTAAGAAGAATTTTTTTTTTAAACCTCCTTAGGCGGTCCAACGTAAGAGCAAAATGTTTTTTAAAGATTTGCTCTGGGTAAGAATGGAATGTATGATCAGAAATTTTATTGCATTTTTAGTTTGTGCAAAACATTAACTTACTGGATTTCCTACAATTTTTATCCTTTTTAAACCTAATTATCTCACAAGGATCTCATTTAAGAACATGTCACAAATCAGACGTCAGTTCTTCTTAAAAAAACAAACTTAAGTAAAAACTACAGAAGATATTGTTGAATGAAGCTCAAGGTGGACGCCTTTGCTTCCAAATGTTATCAAGTTCTAGTTCCAAAAAGACGGTAGGCGAGTAAAATAGTTATACTAGAGCCGTTTTCCTGATGGAGCAGCGTTAAAGCAGGCCAGGAAATTAAACACCGTCACCCGTCAGAGCTTTTTAAGTGCAGGACGGGGGCTAGATCGCTGCTCTTTTTGACCCAAAACTCTGGAAACTTCTTCACCTCATCGAGACGTCTGTTGACAAACGTCGAAACCCGAACACAAAGGAGCGATTCAGCAGCTCGGCCTGTACATTTTCGGCCAAAGTGACTCTGGATAATTACTTCTCCTGTGCAGGAAATGGAATGACTTTTTGACCAGTTCTAACTCGCACTCCAGCGTTGAACTCTGAACGTTATCTAATATGTTGTTGCTCATTATCATACAAACCGAGAGGGGATAAAAGTGTGCAAGCATGTGGAGTGGAAATTATATTTGGAACGCCGAGAAAAGTGGAGGTGAAGTTCGGAAATTCGATTGTGAATAGAGTTAGTGACACTACTAACTTTTTTAAATCAGTTATGAAGCTACGTTTAAAACATTAGCTTTTTAGTAACTACTTCATTTACAAGAAGAATGTAGAATGGCAAAAGACTTTTAAAAACATTGCAAAATTGGTGTTGAATTAAGCTGGATTTGTAAAGTAAATAAGAGCAATTTTTAACATTTTAAATGCATATGCAAAATAAAATAGAAACAAACAGTTACATGAGTAACTGCTACAGGTGGGTATCGCAACGTCGTCTTAAAAATATGTTTTACATATACATAGTTGAATTTTAAGTGAAAGTCAGTGATTATTTGTCATTGTGAACACACCACAGCACACCACACAGTGCACCACAATCAAATGTGACCTCTGCATTTGACCCATCCGTGAAGGAGCAGTGGGCAGCTAACATGGGCAGCGCCCGGAGAGCAGTGTTTGGGGACGGTACCTTGTTCATGAGCACCTCAGTGGGCACCGATTCAAACCGGCACCCTTCTGCTCACAGGGCAAACGTCCTACCGTAACGCCACCAACTGCCCCCGTGCTAGTGTAACGTTTACAGAGTTGGCCCCGTGATCAGTAGGTCGCCGGTTCAAGTCCCGGACCGCTAAAGGTACCGCTGAAGTACTTATAAGCAAGGTACCGTTCCCAAGCACTGCTGCCCACTGCTCCTTCACAGACAGGTCAAATGCAGAGGTCACATTGGTTTGTGGTATGCTGTGCTGTGTTCACAATCACAAATAATCACTCAAAGCTTTAGCCTCAACTTAAAGAGGTAAAACAGAGCAGCTCTGTGGTGAGAGTTTTCCAAAAAGGGAAAATCTTAGACGCTGGAACTGCATCGTACCCGAGTGACTCAAGAGAGCTTCCGACAGCCAAAATGTGAATTTTGCACGGCGAAGATGCTGTCAGCGGGACGTCTGGCTGCAGGACAGCGCCGTGCGGTGCAGGCTATAAGTAAAAAACATTAAGAAAAGTGAGGGTGTGGCCCTCGTCACCGGCCGCATCGTTTTCGGTCGTAATTTGGTTTATGTCCTGAACTGGGAAACTGTAGGTCCAGAAAGTAAAATCCCAGTCATGTTTTTGTCTGAAATTACTCCAACAAAAGGACAGTGGAACCAAAATTCTACTTGACCGGCTGATATTTCTCTAACTCCACCTTGTTTAGGAGACAAGGTGGCAGCACCATTAAGGTCATCATTTCCTGTTTAGGAGACAAGGTGGCAGCACCATTAAGGTCATCATTCCCTGTTTTGGACACAAGGTGGCAGCACCATTAAGGTCATTACTCCCCATTTTGGACACAAGGTGACAGCACCCTTAAGGTCATCATTCCCTGTTTTGGACACAAGGTGGCAGCACCATTAAGGTTGCAGTTCTCTGTTTTGGACACAAGGTGGCAGCACCACGAACTCTTTCATTCCTTTTTACAATTTTTAACACCCTGCAATCATGTAATTTAAAAATGCTGTTCTTCGCTATGGTTATATATTTTTGGTTCCCCACTGTGTTGGGTAAAGCTGGAAAATACACACACACACACACACACACACAGTAAAACCTGCAACTGCAACACTCATAAACACAACACATGTCTGTAACGGTTTTGTTGATTATCTTCAGTCAACTTATATAACTCACTGCAGCCCCAGGCCAGGTATAGAGAAGACTTTGTGTTTTAGTGTGTGTGTGTGTATGTACAACCCATTCACCAGCTGTTGGACATTAAACTGAAGGTTCCCTGTTCTTCTGGAATACACACTCGGTCCTGGACCCGAACTCAGGCCTGCCGTACCCCATGAGAGTTAATTTGGGAGAACAGAATTATGGGAGCCCCTTGGCTCAGAAGAACGACCACCTTTGGTGTGTGAAGACACACACACTTTCCAACACCAAAACGCTCCTTCACTTCTTTTAAGAGTGACATTAAGGTGAAAAGCATCTTAATCACCATGCAGCAAAGATTCAAATCCAAATTAAATATGTATTTATTTTTTCAGAGAAGTAAACGTGAAGGTTGGGTGCTGTGTATCAGGTACAGGTCTGAGACTTAGACAGGTGACCCTCTGATCAAGTCCTAGTACAGGTTTGGGACTTGAACCTGTGATCAGAGGGTCACCGGACCGTGCCAGGTGGATGTGGTTAAGTGTAAGTGGGTTTTTAAGAACAAGTTGTCTGGGATGAATCGTTGTTCTCTGAAGTCTGGATTGACTTTCCTTCCCTGCTGGCCTTGGAGAATGATTATCAGGCAAATGTGTTGCGTCCTGCTATATGATCCGGCCTGTAGATCCAAAACATAAATCCCGTCCGAGACCTCTGCATTTAACCCATCTGTGAAGGAGCAGTGGGCAGCTGATGTCACCGCCTGGGGAGCAGTGCGTGGGGACAGTACCTTGCTCACAAGTATCTCAGTGGTACTTTTACCGGTCTGGACCTTGAACCAGCAGCACTCTGATCCCAAAGCTGAATCCCTAACTGTTACGCCACCAATCTTTAAATTTGTTGGAGTTTGGACTGAACGTTGGCTGTTTTAACTCTTGGCAAATTTGTTGTAATTGTAAAGAATTTTGTTGATTGCTGAGTTTTGGTACAAGTTGTGACTACATTTTATATGTAAAGCATTAATAAAGTATTCTCAGTTCAGCTCATAGGCGGATATGGTAAACGTGCTAAGTGTTTGGAAAAAGTGAACATGGTATTGAGACATATGTGAAAACGGTTGTAAAAAATGTTGGCTTTATTGATGTCATTCCCACGTAGGACTTCCGTAAGAGCTCGCGGGTGAAACCTTGTCCAGCTTTGGCTTGCATTTTGCTTTTTGGAGCCCTTTTGAGAGGATTACGTGTGGCGAACTGGCCAAAAAACCAATGCATCAGCTCTTTCTTTCTTCCACACGCCATCACCGTTGGATCCATAAAGGGAGAATTCCAGCTCTCCTTTTCACGCAAGACTACGTTCGTACCAGCTCTAGAGATGGTAGTGAATTTTCGTGAAATTGAACACTACTTCATAGAGAGCAGTATTCCTGAATTCGTCCACGGGGAGTTTGATGGGGTTTTCTTTGAAGATCGTTTTGAGATTCCATGTTTTGGATTTCTGTTAGTCATGTGTAGTACTCAAGGTCGCTCTCAGTTCAGGTATTGGACTTGCGCAAAGACAGTCATTTGGTAATTCCGATAAGCAAATCCCCAAAATATGTTTATCCTCAAACTGCCAAAGAACAAAATGAAGCAATCCATTCTTTTGGGGCCAAAAAATGCATATATGGCATATATTTTAGATTAGATTAGATCGTTGTCCGTTAAACCGGTATGACGTATGTCATTTTAGTTTTTAGTAGATGGAGACTTCATCTTACGCTTAGTTCTGGTCTTGCTCTTGAATCAGTCTCTGCCTTTCAAAGTCTTGATCTGAAGCCGTTCTCCGTGTTGGTCTCGGTGGTCTTGACCACGGCTCTTGTACATGGTTTCTTACGTAACCTTGGAGCAGCAGTAGAGCCTCCCAAATGCAGCGAAACACAAACAAGCATCTTATCAAGTTCAATCTCCTTCCCAAAAACGTGCGTCTAGCCTTTCCAGGAATCTATTTTTGTTCTCCAAATCCTGTCACAATGTCTCTTGAGTTTAAAAAAAGCCCTGCTATGATTGTTCAAAGACGTGCTCGTTCACCGAGAGGCAGCGTTTCAGATATTGGATATGTAAAGGCACATTAGCCCCCCATCAGCGCTAATCATTTCAAGGCGAGCTCACTACTAGCACCCCTTCCCCTCTTCTCCAAACACTCCCCCCACCTCTTTTTGTTCCTTGAAATGAGAAACAGACATGGCTTACCAACCTAAGCGCTAGCAAAACACAGAACCACAAAAAATGCCGCAGGGTTTAGCCGTGAAGATGCAATTCAAAACACACATGCATATGTGCACGTCTTTCGCTCGGCTGTCACGGGAACAAAGGAAATGTTTGCATTCTTGTCTGAGAATGACCGGCCCTATGTTCTCATCTCAACGTTGGTTTCTTCGATGTATAACTAACCACAGTCATGCCTGTACAATACATGGCTTTCCAAAAAATGCTGGTGGCACAAAAATGGCTTTTACCTAGGTTCAGTATCCTAGGTGAAAGTAGTATTTTTGATGTAGTGTTGTGTGCATTCCATGACAGAGTTTGTGTCTTAACATTACGTCATTATCGTCGTGGACGAACGTTTCCGGTTTGACCCTGATCATGGACCGTCACAACTAGAAATGGCTGCACGTCTATATGTTTTGGACAGTTCTGATATCAGTAGCTTGAGATGGAGACTCAAACAGGCACAGGTTGGGAGACGCGAAAATGACTTCCGCTTTCTCAAGATCGTGATCTGGAGATAACATGTAGAAGACGCAGCTCTGGCTAACGTCTGTTTCGTCAATCAAACCGTAGACTCAAGAGTGTGTCCCTATCCCAGTCCGGGTTGTGTGTTCCCACTCCAGCCCTGGTTATTTGACGCCTTTTGGACGTAGCCTCCATTTTCGTTTCATCTTTTGTTACAGGTTCAACTCCAAGGAAAACTCTCCACTGGAGCAGGGGATCATAAGAGTGAGCTTTGACAGAGAGAGAGAATGACTGACAAGTATACAAACAGCAATTGAAATGAAACAAGCCCAGTGAGCCTTCATCGCATCCCTCAGACCCTGGTATTGTTCTTGGCCTCCCCTTACTTGAAAACAGAGATACCAAACATCTTCTGGACGGATGGACGGATGGATGAGTTTCAGTGACGTATTTATCCTGTGTACTCAGAGGAGAGAAAGGCTGTAATGTGTATGGTAACTGGTGGACCAGTTCGGGATGCAATCCAGCCTGAACAGTTTTTAAAAGTGAGTGATGCACAGGTGCTAAAGCCATCCGAAGCTCTGTGTTCAGGGTGTCCGGGTTCATCCCCTGGCAGAGGCGCAGGACAGCTACAGGTCAGATGCGAGACGGCTGGGTAAACAGGGCCGCAAAGAGATGGACCAAGAAGAAGCAGACCTTCAGGAAATTCCTCATAAGAATAAAAGTCCTTTGTTTCTCCTTTAAACACTTTTCTTTTTCTCTTTCCCCTCTCTGAACTTTTACCTCTTGACTTTTGCCATCTGCTGCCCTGAAATTATATAATAGTGAAAAAACCTGGGACGTTATGGAACAGTAATACAGATGACCAAGGCTCTGATAAGGGCAGCGCCCGGGTAGCAGTGCTGGGGGACTGTACCTTGCTCGTGAGTATCTCAGTGTTAACTTTACCGGTCCTGGATTCGAACCTGCAACCTTCTGATCACAGGGCGAACATCCTATCATTACGCCACCAACTGCCCCAAAGAGCCCCAAAGAACCCCAAAGTCCTGCTAAAAAGACCCACCATGGTCATGGTTTCCACAGCTGACCTTCTAATCATGGCCTGTCTCTAATTAGTGGGCTCTCTTCAACTCTTGCCTTCCACTCAA
Source organism: Distichodus sexfasciatus (assembly GCA_032718565.1). Lineage (NCBI taxonomy): Eukaryota > Metazoa > Chordata > Actinopteri > Characiformes > Distichodontidae > Distichodus > Distichodus sexfasciatus. The sequence continues at coordinate 106,775 of JAVGVS010000544.1, read as the reverse complement.
GCCCTCAAGACCAGAATGAGAACCTGCACAGACATTCCTAGAAATCTTCTTTCTATACAGTGTCCAGACGCGCGTGATGGTAATTTAACACGGTGTCTATGTGTAATGTGGAAAGCCTTCTGGGAATTTCCAGACTTGCAGGTGTCCAAATACACGAGGAAGTGTGCAGTGAGTTTTCAGAGAGGAGCTTTAATGAAAAACAGAGCAGGACAATGATGAGTACAGTACTCTTCTCTCTCCCTCACCCTTTCTCCATTCCACTGGTGGCATTTGTGGATCGGCCGGTACCGAAGTTGGGAACCGGGAACCGGACCTGACTTAAAAAGCAAGTGTGAGTTGGGTGACGGCATTGAGTATTTGTATTGTGTGGGATGTCTTTCTTTCTCTGTCTCTCTCTCTCATATCTAGACTGACACAATATAGCACTTCATTCGTCAGGAATGTGTTCCCATGTGGACCCCTGACTGTGATCGCTCAGTTAGTCTCAAGTGAGGGGCCTCGCGTTGGTTTCACTCTAAAACCGCTTCCTAAACATACCTCTGGTACTGATGAGGGCTCCTTAATGTGGTTCCAGCTGTAAGTGGGTCCACGGGGGCAAGTGGACCCCCGTTGCTTGCCTCCAGTGCTGATATCCGCAGAGCTCAAATCTCCTCCATGGACCATCACTTCCCAATCAGCCGTAACAGTCCCAAGGCGTGGGGTTATTTAGCAACTTGAAACTGTCCGGAATGTTCACGTTTTCTTACATGTTACTTGAACACTGCAGTACTTTAACTCAACTAACACTTTGGCTGTAGTAGCCGTGTTGTGTGCTCTCTGCTAAAGTCTGGATATTTAAATGACATTAATTTCACAAGTAAATTTCCCCTTTAATAAACGGAGACACGTTGCCCTTGAACACACGTTCAACCTTGTGAAAAGAGTTTTTCATGCGAGTTAAAGGAGCAGATGGCGACATTTTAATGCGTATAGCGGCTGTTACGGCTGGAATACGTTCCGTTTTTATTCCACCTTCAACAAAGAAGTGACTTTCAATCCTAATATCTGGCTTTGCAAGGTCAGATGATGGAGAGTGTGCGGTTTATTATGTAACGCTGTCAGAGTTCAGGGTCTCAGGGTGGAGTGGGTCTTTATGAGACAAAACACACACACACAATGAAAACTTTCAGGCAGCTGGGAAACAAATGTTTGAAAAGGAGAAGCTGTGTGTGTGAGAGAGAGCGAGGCACGTTTTTACATTTTTAGACTTTAGATGGGGCAAGTTTTTAGACTTTAGATGGGGCAAGTTTTTGCATTATTAGACTTTAGATGGGACAAGTTTTTAGACTTTAGATGGGGCAAGTTTTTAGATTATTAGACTTTAGATGGGGCAAGTTTTTAGACTTTAGATGGGGCAAGTTTTTAGATTATTAGACTTTATATGGGGCAAGTTTTTAGACTTTAGATGGGGCAAGTTTTTGCATTATTAGACTTTAGATGGGACAAGTTTTTAGACTTTAGATGGGGCAAGTTTTTAGAGTTTAGATGGGGCAAGTTTTTAGATTATTAGACTTTAGGTGGGGCAAGTTTTTGCATTATTAGACTTTAGATGGAGCAAGTTTTAGACTTAAGATGGGGCAAGTTTTTAGATTTTAGACTTTAGATGGGGCAAGTTTTTAGAGTTTAGATGGGGCAAGATTTCAGACTTTAGATGGGGCAAGTTTTTAGATTATTAGACTTTAGATGGGGCAAGTTTTTAGATTATTAGACTTTAGATGGGGCAATTTTTTACATTTTTGGCCTTTAAATGGGGCAAGTTGTTGCATAATTAGACTTTAGATGGGGCAAGTTTTTTGCATTATTAGACTTTAGATGGGGCAAGTTTTTGCATTTTTAGATTGGATGGGGCAATTTTTTTGACTTTAGATGGGGCAAGTTTTTAGATTTTAGACTTTAGATGGGACAAGTTTTTGCATTATTAGACTTTAGATGAGGCATGTTTTTAGACTTCAGATGGGGCAAGTTTTTAGATTTTAGACTTTAGATGGCGCAAGTTTTTGCATTATTAGACTTTAAATGGGGCAAGTTTTTACATTTTTAGACTCCAGATGGGGCAAGTTTTTGCATTATTAGACTTTAGATGGGGCAAGTTTTAGATTTTAGACTTTAAATGGTGCAAGTTTTTGCATTATTATACTTTAGATGGGGCATGTTTTTAGACTTTAGATGGGGCAAGTTTTTGCATTATTAGACTTTAGATGGGGCAAGTTTTTAGATTTTAAATGGGGCAAGTTTTTGCATTTTTAGACTTTAAATGTTGGAAGTTTTTACATTTTTAGACTTTAGATGGGGCAAGTTTTTGCATTATTAGACTTTAGATGGGGCAAGTTTTTGCATTATTAGACTGGATTGGGCAAGTTTTTAGACTTTAGATGGGGCAAGTTTTTAGACTTTAGATGGGGCAAGTTTTTAGATTTTAGACTTTAGATGGGGCAAGTTTTTGCATTATTAGACTGGATGGGGCAATTTTTTAGACTTTAGATGGTGCAAGTTTTTAGACTTTAGATGGGGCAAGTTTTTAGATTTTAGACTTTAGATGGGGCAAGTTTTTGCATTATTAGACTGGATGGGGCAATTTTTTAGACTTTAGATGGTGCAAGTTTTTAGACTTTAGATGGGGCAAGTTTTTAGATTTTAGACTTTAGATGGGGCAAGTTTTAGATTTTAGACTTTAGATGGGGCAAGTTTTTGCATTATTAGACTTAAGATGGGGCAAGTTTTTGCATTATTGGACTTTAGATGGGGCAAGTTTTTAGATTGTAGACTTTAGATGGGGCAAGTTTTTAGACTTTAAATGAGGCAAGTTTTTGCGTTTTTAGACTTTAAATGGGGCAAGTTTTTACATTTTTAGACTTTAGATGGGGCAAGTTTTTAGATTTTTAGACTTTAAATGAGGCAAGTTTTTGCGTTTTTAGACTTTAAATGGGGCAGGTTTTTTACATTTTAGACTTTAGATGGGCAAAGCTTAGATTTTAGACTTTAAATGAGGCAAGTTTTTATGCTTAGATTTAAATGGGGCAAAAGCTTTTTACATTTTTTAGACTTTAAATGTGGCAGGTTTTTTGCATTATTATATTTCAGATGAGAGGCAAGTTTTTAAATTTTAGACTTAGATGGGGCATGTTTTTAGACTTTATATGGGCAAGTTTTTTAGATCCTTCTTAAATGGGTCAAGTTTTTGCATTTTAGACTTTTAAATGTGGCAAGTTTTACTATTAGACTTTAGATGGGGCAAGTTTAGATTTTAGACTTCAGATGGGGCAAGTTTTTAGATTTTTGGACTTTAAATGGGGCACGTTTTTACATTTTTAGACTTAAGATGGTGTAAGGTCTTAGACATTTAAAGTTTCTATAGAAGATTTTAGGCATTGGGAATTCGATTGACACCTTCAAGACTCCTAAATCTGTCAGTGATTGTTAGGTTTCTTGAGTAAACCGACTACAAAACTACACAAATGCTTTTCTAGAAAAGTTTCAGACTTGATGTGAGAAATGAAAAGCAGTAACCAGATTAGCTTTTGGTTACTGAGGGTTAGGGTTAACCTCAAAACAAGCTTTCACTACTTGACTTAAACATCACTTTAGAGTGTTTAATGTCTGGGTTACAGCAGAGTTTGGTGCAATGTTCATCAGACCATCAGAAAGTGTCCAGATTTTGTTATTGCTAAGATATATTTTGTATTAAGAGTAAAAGCACAATAAAAGTTCACTTGTAAAAATGGAGAACATATTAAAATGTCATATTCATTAGTTTTGTTAGAGATTCCTACACAAAGCTATTATAATATATCTCCTAGAGTTTCTAGATTCTTTCTTTTCTCCCTCTCTCTTTCACACATGATTAATGAGTTATTGGACCACATGTTTTTGCTCTGTTCCTAGGAAAATTGTTTTGCCATCAAAAAGCTTTGTGTGTGTGTGTGTGTGTGTGTGTGCACTGAATGGATGGGGAAGTACTGTTTCTGATTATGCTTTGACACTCCAGAGAGACTCTGTTTTGCAAATCTCAGTTTATGCTGAGCTTTTTTCCTCCTGTTGTCATGTTTCTGGCTCCCTGGCTGGGCTTAATGCTAGAGAGACAGAGAATGCTGGAGGAATCCCACACACACAAACACACACTCACACACCTGAGAGATGGGATTCCCCCAGCAAGGACATGTTTACAGTTAGTTGAGCTGAGCCAAAAAAATGCTTGCACAGCGAACAGTAAATCAAGACTAGAAGTGAACTAGTAGAGCTCCTAGTGCCTCTAGCGTGCATCAACGTGGTTAAGAAGAAGTGTTATTCTTAAAACAAAGACTTGCACAATAAGTTTTAGCAAGATTCTGATCGCCACCGATGATTTCTGTTCCAAATAGTGAACTGCAGAACAACAGTCAACACTTTTTACCTGTTCGCATCTTCTTCGGTTCAGAAATAAACATATTCATACCCATAAGATCATCACAAAGTGTGTTTAAATAGACACAGTATATGTGCGCCGGTCTCTGCTCAACACCACCAACAACAAAGTCAAGTAAACTGAGCTGATGAATATGGAAACTTTTATTTGTTTTAGATTGAGTTTTATTCTCTCCATCAAATTCCCCCCTTTTTCACCCCAATTATGTGAATATCTGAGTCCCACAAACCACATCATCTTACTCACAGTCACATTCTTATGCGGTTTATGGACTCATTTAAGTAGAGCGAGAAAAGAACGCTTCAGGGCTTTTAATGAACAGATGTCTGTAAACTTTGTAAAGCAAGAGAGGAGAAAAAGGCAGAGAGAGGAGGAAGAGATGAGAAGAGGACGAAAATAAGAGGTAGAAAGAAGAGGAGACACAAAGAGAGGGAAAAAGACAGGGGAAGGAGGAAAGAAGAAGAATGTGGGTAAATGCACGTGAAAGGCCAAAAGAGAAGCGAAGCGAAGATGAGAAGAGAAATGATGGAAAGAAGAGGAAGAAAGGAGGAGAGAAAAGCAGAAAGAAAGAAAAAGAGAAGATGAGCATAAAAGGGACAGGAGAAGAGAAAAGAGAAAAGTAGAGAAGAGAAGCAAATGGGACAGAAGAGAGTGTTAGGGAGAGAAGAGATGAGTAGAAGGAAAAAAGAAGAGAATGCAGCAAGCAACAGGAGGGAGAGAAAGAGACGAAAAGGGAAAAACAGAAGAATAGAGAAGAGAAGAGTAGAAAAGAAGAGAAAAACTCTAGTGTCAGAGTTGACTTCCACTTTCAGAAAATGTATGGACTTTATTGGTGAGATTTATTTCATAGAGTTGTGCCAAGGCGACTGGCAGCTTTTACAGGTTGGCACTGATATATTACACAAACAACCGAGATACACGCACACACACGCACACACACACACTCACACACACACTGGCCATCCAGCTGGCAGCGGTGGAGCCTGGTGTTTGGTGTTGTTGTTATTCTGGTTGTACTAGTGACCACATAAGCAGCTTATCACCAAATCTGTTTCATGATGCCTGATCCTCGACGGCTGCTCATTGATGTGACCCAGACAATGCCAAAATAAGCTAATGAGGTGTGTGTGTGTGTGTGGGTGTGTATGGCGAGAGATGGAGATAGAAGGAAAACTCATGCCAGGTAATTTCCACCATAAACCCGTCCCATCAGCAAGTAATGAATGAATTAGCTGGTTTATTTTCCCCTTTTTGTTGTAGAAATATCTTAGCCAATGACTACATTTCGTGTCATAAAGGACTGGCTCGACATTTGTAGCTTTTTATGTGGGGCATAAAGTTTATTTTTTTTCTTTGCCACAGTTTCCTAAATCGATTCCAACACAGGTCTTCGTAACGTCATTTCTTGGTTCTTCTGAGCCTATTCCAAATGCTGGTGCTCATCCCTGGGCAGATCAAAGTCCAATCAGACTGTTAGAATTTTAGTTGCAAACAACATGGCAGCAACAAGCATTCAAGACTTCGGCCAAATTTAGTGTGGAGAACATAAGACCTATCACCTATCACCACGTTGAGAAAGATGTCCAAGACGGTCCTCCATGATCGGAGGGTTGCCCTGTTAAAGTCCCGAATCCTGGTGCCAATATAGCCTATGAGCAAGCACTGCTTCTAGATTAAGGTCCCAGTCTCTACCATTAAGGTTGGTGTATCCTCATTTTGACTAATAAGAGTATTTTCACCATTATGAACTGTACATTACTTTCTCTTTTCTTGTGTTTCACCTGTTCCTGACGTGAGCTTACCATTAATTCAGCAGTTAATAGTTGAACAACAAACTCCACTATAATCAGCAGCAAAAACGTAAGCAGGAGTAAACAGTTTCTTTTTGCTTCTATTTCTACCTTTTTCTTCCTTTTTCTATATTACTTGCGCATACTGACAGAACTCTGTCTAGTTTAGTCTGAACTTTGAGCCCTAACACGCAAGCAGCTCATGTTCAGTGAGGGTTACTGCTTGAAGCCAACCACCTCTCTTTAGTGGTGAAAGCAAGGCCAGGGCTGCTAAAGTGGTGACTTTGGTTCTCGGCCACGTCCTACAGCAAAGCTCCGCTAACAGGTCTTAAAAAAAAAAAAAACCCATCCAGGACTGTAAATGCTGAAATCTGTGGACGGAGCCAGTTTGTAAAGTCACAGAGCTGGAAATTAATGGTTTGTGCCGCTGCCACCCTTTTAAGAGAAACAGTTGGAAGGAAGGGTGCATCGTAAGAGGCAGGCTGGGGCACGACAGGCTGACTGGAGCCTTGGACACTTAGAGAGTTAATGTTACCTTTCCAGATCTCTCACAAAGATGGGATATTTTAAACTAGATGATGTTTGTGTTGGTGTTGAATACAAAAAGCGTGGCCCATTTCTAATTTGGCTCCTGACTGTTCCATCACAGTGCTCTTTGAAAGCTGTCAAGTGAGGAGTCCACCTTGGGCCAAGTTGGAAGTAAGCATCCGTGCGGCCATATTTATCAAGATATATATGACCTTTAAAAGGCCAGATACAGAACTTTACACATTTGAAATTAAATTTCATACAAATCTAATAATTAAAAACCATTCACCCACAAAGCTCTATTCAGACCTTATTCAGATCCCATTTCTTATAAAACGTGGTCCAGAAATATTGTGATTTGAATTTATAGATCTATATCTGTCAGCTCTAATTATGTATATCTTTCCCTGCAATTCTTTTTTATTATTTTTTCTTTCCTTCTACATCTCTTTCCCCATCTGTCATTAAACACTTTGTGTTGTCTTGGCATAGAGAACTATTTGCCTATAAACATTAGGAAACACTCACAACTCATTAAACTTGGGACCAATTAATAACGTGCCACATTGCTCAAACAAGATTAGCAGCGGTGTTGACGTGTTGAAATACGTTTTCTTTCACTGTCTTATAATCGATCCAGTTGCTGATATTTTGTCTGTAATATAGACCCAAAATATTTTAAATAATTTTCTTATCTTTTATTTCTTTTCTAACTGAAGTTGCACTATTACAGAGCCTTTAAAGTCTCATAATGTGACTTTTGATTTGTGCACTCTAGTTAATAAATCTCGAGGACAAATGTATTTCTAGAAGCAATAATAATATATGAAAAAATAAAATGATTTTACAGAGTCTTTAGGGACCTATAGAAGTGCAAGTCAAATAAGAAATACTATTAATACGGATTGCTCGAATTATATTAAGGCCACAAATATTGATAACTGATCAAATAATAATAATAATAATAATAATAATAATAATAATAATAATAATAATCTTGTGCACACAAGGTAGCAAACATACATAACAGCATTTATATTAAATCTCAGTGCACAAGATGAAAGATACAAATTGACTTTATTGGGAATTTTAAAGTGCTTGTTCCCATGCATTGTACATTTGAGAATGAAATTTTTCGAATTTCTGACGCGTGCGCCATAAAAGACGCTATTTTTGAGTTAGCATTACGAGGGCTTGTCAACATTTCTAGGTTACTTATTAGTAGACACATATAGTCATTTTCATTCTAAATTCACCGCAATCTTTCTGCTCAAAAATATGCAGATAATTATATTTCCACCAAATTTGCAAAAGCAATATTTGTTAATGACACCACGACGCTTTATGCATTTAAATATTCGTATAATGAGTATTTCATGACTGACCGCTGAAGAGCCACGGTAACGCTTTTATCGGACGCCACCGCTTAGGCTGGCGCCATTTTTGTGTCGCGCTTCTTTTATTGCTCTTGAGGGATTAATTGCCGTAAATTCCTTTTCAAAATAAGTGGAGGATCAAATTATGTCTCGATTTGAGTGAACGCTAGATTTCTATACAGACACCTAGACTGTGAAACTGTACTCTTATTTGAGTATAAGTCCAGCACCATTTTGCCAATTTGAGTCATTTTCAGTTTCAAATAGTTAACGGGCTAGTAACTTGGCTAATTTGTTTGAGGAGTAGAGCCTCATGAATTTAAATTCATGAGGTAAATAAGTTTTATCTAGTTGTGTATGAGGTAAAAAAATATTTACTGCACAACGAAGCAACTAGGTTAGGTGTAAGGAAGTTTTGCAAGACCTCAGAAATTATTTTCATGAGGAAACAGATATATTAAGGGCACTGACTCAAATTCATGTTTTTCTACCGATTAAAAATGTATGAACCAAAAGGGTACATATAAATATAAATATATTTATATAAATACATAAATATAAATAAAAGGATTGTGTATGTGATAAAAATGTTTTTTTTCTGCACCAAAAAGAACATATTTGGTTAAAAAAAAAAAAAAAAAAGATGATAGGACTCTCTAGCAATTACTTCATGGATTCCCTTAAAGGTAAGTGTGTAGATCTATTAACTGATGCCATTTTCCACTCTCTAGAATGATACAGTCAAAAGAAAAATTGTTGTGTAACTACAGTTTGCACTCTTCTATATAAATGAAAATCAAAATTTTTGCATCTCCTACGAAAGGTTCTGTTGATGTCTGGCGAATTGGATGTCCAAAGTTTTGGTCCCACCATCGCAAGGCAGTTGATCCGCTGTGGCAGCCCCTAACCAGAGGTCAGAAGAAGACGACGAAGAAGTTCACAGACTGAGGTAACAAATAAGAGACGATAGGACTCTCAAAACAAGTATTTTCTTGAGGGAAAGTGGATATTTCACTGAAAGGTGCGGGTAGATTTCTTTTAACGCCAAATGACAGACTAAAATATTCTGTTGATGTTCATGTTGAAATTCATGTTGTGTCTAGACCGTAAAGCGGTAAGCGATGTGGTTGTGTATGAGGTCAAATGTATTTACTGTACCACAAAGCAACAAATTGAGTAAAATTGGTGTAGACCAGGCTCTCAAACATGGTAAATGGATATTTCACTGAAAGGTAGGCTAAGTTTAGATTTCGCCAAATGTCACCATTTTCTCCTGAGTTTAAAGAGTCAAATGCAAATATATGATTTAAGTAATAGGTCCTGTTGATGTTCACGTTGACATCCATGTGATATCTGAAGTTGTGACTAGACTGAGTGGGGAAAAAGACCTGGTTGTGTATGAGGTAAAAGGGTGTTTACTGTACCACAACGCAACACATTTGGTAGAACTTGGGGTTAAGGGTCTTGATCAGGGATCCAATGATGGCAGTGTTGGAGGTAGGATTCGAACCCTTGGTCCAGAGGTGAGTGTCCTAACCACTAGCCCACTTTCAACACCACTTATGCCAAACAACGCCGTTTTTACTGCCTAAGCTGAAAGAATCGAATGTAAATTTATGGTTTACCTTTAGTTTGTCAACACACATGAAGACCGTTTTTTAAATCTCTTACTAAAGAGGTTTTGTTGATGTCTGATGAGTCGGTCGTCCAGTTTTGGTCACACCATCTCATTCTCCTTTTCTTTGCCCTTCTTCCAAAACCCAGATCCATGAGATATTGAGAGTTGTGCCCAGGCTGTAACTCTGGATTTGGAAAAGCCAATAAAGTCACAGCGAGGCATTTTGAAGTTTTCATAGGGCCCGTTTTTTTTTCCTGGCTGTGGCTTTTCCTTCTCACAGAAATGTCGCTATGTTGAGTTTGGCAGCTTTTTCTCTCGTTTTTTTTTTTTTCTCTTTCTCTGTCTCTCGCTCTCTCTGAGGTTGGAAAAAGTGTGGTAATGTGTGTATTTCTGTTGACATTTCTAATTGGTTGGTGGTGACATGAGGAGAGAGAAGAGAAGAGAGGAGGTTACGGCTCAGTCATGGTCTTAAAAAACTCGAAAATGGCTTTGCTTTCATTGTTCAGAGAGAAAGAGAGATGAGGTTTGTGTGCTAGTAGAATAACCACGAGCGTACCTGACTCAGTGCAGAAAACCCCCAGCTTTCATCGTTAAAGAGATCTAAAATAAATAAATCATTCAAAGGTTCGTTTTTATTAAAAAAGAAATGTTTTTAATAATGAAAATAATACATAGAAAAAATGGAAGATGTAGATCCCCAGCATTAACAATGCAATTTCTTCTTACAAACAACTTCTTAAAATACAATAATATATACGGATTAATTGTCCCCCGGCCGTAGAAGAACATAAAGCGTTATTATTATTATACAGAAGACGCCGGGACAAGCACCGAGGCCCCCAAAAAGCTGTTTGTCATTTTTTTTTTCAGGACCCCCAAAAAGCGCTCTGTAAGCGTTGCTGTGGAGAAGAGAAATGAGCCTGAAGAGAAGAGAAATTTCCCTCTTTTTTTTCATACTGAAACTAAAAATATTTATCCTCTTCATATACATATATAAATATTATATACCTTTTTAATGCTGTGCAAATTGCAAGTGTAACGTCTCCCTCGCAGCCAGTATAGGAACCCGGGATAGCGGGATAACGGAGGAAAATGTAATGGGTTGAATGAAGTGTGTGTGTGTGTGTTTTAGGGCTGGGCGATATGACTTCAAATCGGTATCATGATTAATTACCCAATTAACGATGATGTTTTCCGTCATAGTTCATCTGTAAATATGTTAACCTTAGTTTGCATTCATTTTTGATTAATTGCCCAGCCCTTATCAGTAAATCATAATGCATCTGACAAACTAATAAAAATAATGACCACAGATCCCTCTCTTTCAAATAAAAACAGCTGAAATAACCAACAAGGCCAAGTTAATTAGACGCCCTAGTGTAGGGTGTGTGTGTGTGTGTGTGTGTGTTCATGTGAATGAGTGAGCGAACGAATCCATCCGACGGTTTCCATAACCTGAACGCAAACACAGTCTTGCTTCAATTTCTGCGATTGCCGACGCGACCGGGCGAGAAGTTTCAGCCGCGCAGAAATTTCCCTCTTTACCCCACCCAAAAAATGAGGAGAACGGGGCACGCAGCCCTTATCGCTGAAGCACCGAGTTTACGACGAGTCCGTCTCACTCACTGGCAAGCCATGCCAAGAAACAAGGCACCACAAACGTCGATAAATAATATTATACACCAAAATACCAAAAATACCTTTTTAGGGAGCCAGCTTCCCAGTATTATTTAACAGAAAAGTATTTGGGTTTATAACTTCACCGTATCTGAAGTCATTTCTTCCCGTTATGGTTTCATACTCTAGTTGTCTTGTCTTGCTTGCAGAACGTGTACGTTTTTCGCAACGATAAATAAGAGAGGCACGGTTCTTAATACATAACACAAAACACACTCACGACAAGTCCCTGACTCTTCCGTCCTGTACACTATAATACACGGGGTTGTTGGACTTTGGTGCTGGAAGTTGAGGTATTTGCACAACACCAAGCCGTCGGCGGAACACAAATGAGAAATACAAAAAAACAGCATTTGACCTTCCCAGCCAGCGAGAGTTGTTGTTGTTCCTCCAGCTTGGGCGAGAACGTCCCGATTTGGTTTTTCCGCTTGGAGAGTTCCTACCATTTTCCCGGGATCGGGGTGCCACACTCGTACCACGCCACGTAAGTAATGTGAGAGTTGCCTCCCATTTGGCCGAAAGCAACAGGCTCTTGTCTCACTGCTCTGTAGAAACCTGGAAAGATGTCAAAATAAAACAGGTATCACAACTGGTGGAGACAAAATCGTATGCTCAATGTCATAGAATTTTGATATTTTTTTGATTTGCTTGGTTGATTTGCTGCGGTTGCCGCGGTACCTGGCCTGGATGGGACCTGGTCTGCAGGTAGTAGAGGTCCGGTTCTTCCGTCCAGGAACGAGTCCACGAACTGGCAGTGGTCTTCACCGTGACCCGTCTGATCCCCGATGTTGTAAAATTTGCCTTTGTGTGAAAGGTCAAGATTTTGGGAGCGGTTATTTAAAATCTTTTCACGTTAGCAAAAATGCTCGGCGTGGTTTATTCGACATGTAACTTTGGAAAGCGCCGCCATGCTAACCGTTGAGAGAGTCGCTGAGGTAGATCTTGTATCTGAGCGAGTTGCAGAGCTGAACCCCGACGAACTTGCGGTACCACGTCCTCTTCACGTACTGCTTCCCGTTGCATTCGGAGTACGAGTCCGTCTTGAAGGGGAACTGCGTCCAGATCGCGTCCTTACCTGGAACGCCGAAACGCACGAGATTGACGTTAACTTGAAGCGCAAATGACTTTTGTTTGCATGCGCGCTGAAATGGCTTTACTCGCCAGTTCCACAGCCATTACAGCGGTTTTTAGAGTTGTGTGTCTGTTAGGGTCAGATCTGTAGATCACACAGGACCTTTGCAAGTCAACACAAACAGATTTTTCAGGAATAACAGCCGGCGCTAAACCTTCCGAATGGACTTAAATCACGTTCGTGCGCATGTGCAGCATCACAGGTAGGAAACATGTTAGCCGATGTGAGTACAAATCATCTCTTATGGCCAACTGGGACGAAAAAAAGGGACATTTCTCCGAGGCTAATGTTTTCTTCAGTACTGTGCTGGATCGCAAATGCTCATTTTTGTTTGCACACCTGTGGCAAGCTCTGCAAGACCTGTTAACGGAGTGGGGGGTGGGGGGGGGGGTCTGTTTCCGTTACACTAGTTTTCTTTTCCAGTCTTCGCTCATCATTCACTCTCCCGGGCTCTCTATTGACTCGTATTCTCTGTAAGAACATCCATTACACCGTGGATACACGTTGTAACCGAGAGCACGAAGAAAGAAAGTCCGCCTTCCAGAGCTTTCACGTGATCTCGATTCCGTGTTCCTGCAGGTTTGTAGTCTAAGCTAGGGCTGGGTGGTACGACCTCAAGTCGGTATCACGGTTATGGAACGTTTAGCCTTATTCACGCCAAATTACCTAGATTAGGTTGGGTCTTTCTCGTCCAAGTCTTTGTTCCCAACCAAAAATTCTGCCCACGTTCAGCTCGACTGCAACACTCTTTAAGCAGCAGAAGCATCTAGAAACAGGGTTAATATTTTCTGCCCTTTCTACATTTCTGAGCAACACAGCAGTCACACAGTCTCTGCAGGAATTGCCCGTCTCGCTCCGTGCATTGTTTTTGGCTAATTTGACTTTGCCAATTAGAGGAGGAGGGATGTGGCGACGGCCAGTTTTTTTACGGTTTTGTTTTTTTGTGGTAACGTTTTCAACTTGTGGCGAAATTAAATGGATTTACATCTGTTTGTGGCTACGCAGCTTTTGCAGACCAGCACTAAAGACCAGACGACAACAAGGCGAACACTGGGCCTCGTTCGCCAAGATATTTTTGAGCTTTTACTTAAATTTGTACATTGAGGGCTGCTTTCCTGAACACGGATTAAGCCTAGTCTTAGACTAAATTGCAACTACACCACTGAAACTGAAAGATAGTCTAGTCTAGGAGTTGAATTTGGGTTCCTAACAGCTGTGTAGTGGGAAAACTTTTGCGTTAGATCGGATTTCTGTATTTTCAGATGGAGTCTAGGGAGCAGAGTGGTTCAGGTTTGATAAAGTGTGAGCGCTGCTCTGGTTTGCCGCGTGGTAGATGTTTTGCCTGGCTAGAAAAGGTCTTTGGAATAAAAATATGCATTTGAGCCGAGTCTCCAACGATTTTATTTGTTTTTCATCTCCCCCTCTCTCTCTCTCTCTCTCTCTCTCTGTCTCGTGCTGAACACATGCACATTGGAAACTTACCTGAAACATACTCGCTCACTCTGGGGTCGGCTGCAAGAAGAAAGAAAGAAAGAAAGAAAGAAAAACCAGATGAGACATTTGCAAACGCAGGTTCATTTGAAAAGCAAGCTGGTCACCCAAGCCATCAAAGTGATATGTAGAGTAGAGGAAAAGTTCTAAACGCTCAACGTTCCAGCTCGGCATCGGCTAAACGGTGGGCGGGCAGTGTGCCTTGAGTATAAAACTACAATAAATTCCAACAAGCAGAAAATAGTGTGTTTTTCCAAAAAGATTCTTTTACTCTCTCCAGTTGAGGACAGATCCACTGGCATGGCCGAGCGCGCGCTCCAGTCTCCTCCAAAACTTTAGAAGGCAGAGATTTAGTGATAAAAATCTCTCAACTCGCATCTCTCTGTCCAGATCTCTCTTTTGCACCTATCTTTTTTTAAAGTAATCCTCTCCCTCGTAAAACCCGCAGATGGACGACCCGATTCTTCTGCCGTTTTCACATATAGTCCTCTTAAAGCAGGGGTGTCCAGTTGCGGTCCTGGAGGGCCGATATTCAGGAGGTCATACCTGGCGAGTCAGTGCTGGTGAACCGCTTCCGGAGACGAGGTGTCAATGTTATGAACTCAAGTATGATTGAAAACCTCCCCAATACCAACTCTCCGTGACACCACACTGTCAACTGTTACACCTCAGCCATCTTACGCACATTTGGAACCAGCCTCGAGTTCTGTCCGTCATTGTGAAAGTAAAACGCTTTTGTGGCTAATTTGTTTTTGACCGTTTTGCACCAGTTGCGATCTCACTAGTCACCGAAGGTGAGAGTTGATGATGGAAGTGTAGTTTATGATTTTCGTACCAGACTCTGTGCTGAAGGACACCGGCTCGCTGAGTGGTCCCTCCCCCAGTTCGTTCTTCGGCTTCACCTTGAACTCGTAACTGGAATGTGAAACAGACGGAAATGTCATTCTGGATTTGCAAGGAATGATGCGGACAGTTAAGTCATGCGAACATATTACTTAGGGTTTTTAGTCGCTTCGTGGTAAGGAAAACGCGAAGATGGTGGATTCGCTTGAAACTGTAAGAACACATTTCTTCTTAAGAACGGTTTGCGAACAAGGACCAACTTTGTACAGCGCGTCTTTGTTAAGCCGCTTGTCTAATTCAGCCGTGTCCAGTTCCGGTCCTAGAGGTGTGGCTTCATGGAGGACTTCCATCATATTTACACCCCTGTCGTTTCTGAGCGTGGGGGGCTGCTTTTATGCGTACCTGCTCTCGGGTTTGAGGTTCTCCACAGCCGTGTGCGTTTGGTTGGTGGTCAGGATGGAGACCTTCTCACCGTCCGGTCCTTTAGTGGTGGAGATCACCTCGTACTCTGGAATGATCAACAGTAATGCAGTTTTATGTGTTAGCACCGCTCTTAAGGACGCCTCATTGCTCAATCTTGAAATCGTAGTTTCTTGTTTTTTTTTATTTACCGGTGGTTTCGTTGTCCGTTTTTTCCCAGTCGAGGATGACAAAGGAGGGACAGCCCTCGACGGTGACCACGGTCAGGTTGGACGGAGCGCTACGAGGAGGGCCGGTCACGTTGGTCTCGCTCGCCTCGTCCTCGGGGAAGTACTTCAGAGAGGTGGTGATGGAGCACGGCTCGTCCGGCTTCTTGTCCGTTTTATACACCACGTGAGAGGCTGGCCAGGAAGAGAGATGTGAATTTGAATTTGAATATTCATTAGAAAGCTCTTCAGAATGCACTGATTCTCAGAACAACACTGAAACTTAACGCTGCCTAATAACAAACATCTTCTTAGGAACGCTTGGTTCAGCTACACTGCATGTGCATTTCATTTTAAATTCATACGCTGTAGCATATACAAATACCGGAGACATTTTCTCATATTCCCACAAGCACAACGTCCCATAAAGATTTCATGTGGGGTTTTTTAGTGTGAATGCGGCCACAATCGTGTAAGAAGACACTGTGAACTTGCAGTGAACTTCATGCTAGTAATACTAGATATGCATAAGAAAAATTCAGCCGTCCATATATGGGATTATGGCGTTCTTTACTGAAGATTTTGCCAGATTGTAAACCCTTTATTTCACTTTTTGCTCCTATTGCACTCGATCAAGGCTGATTACGCGTAAGAACAACGGGATATTTTTGGCAGAAGTGAAGGGAATGTCTTTCCTGAAATGCTTGTGGTTTGAGTTAGTCAGTTGTCCCTTGAAAGACTTCTGGAAACATTTCTTTACCAGTGAAGCGCTCCTTGCCCATGGCGTCGACTTTGGAGGCCGGAACCGAGCTGAAGGCGGACGAGTTCTCCCACGTCTCAAACTGCGGAGCTGCTGACCAACCATAATCAATTTTAGCATCACTCTCGTCTACGCGACAATGTGTTCTCTCCACATTCGTCTTTGTGTCTGGTTCTTGTCTTACCCATCACTGGAGATGGAGTCGTTTTCGGTTTGGCCGGTTTGGAAGTCACGCTGGGCACGTTTGGCTTGAGAATTGACGCTTTGTCTTCCTTTAAGTCCATTTTATCTGCAAGAGAGGAGTGCAGATCAAGCTTTAGTTAGATCTTCTAAACGGCTCTTTGGAGAAGGCTGGGCGATTCTACTACGGTTCAAACGAACAAGCCAAAATAGTTGTTCGTCCTACTCAAATTGTTCCATTAATCATGATATCGATTCAAGATCAAATCGTCCATCCGTCCCCATATTTTGGTGGTGGTGGACACTCGCCTCCAGACCAAAAAGTCGAGAGGGTCGAGTCCTACCTCCAGAACTACCACCACTAGGTCCCTGAGCAAAACCCTTAACCCCAAGTCCCTGAAATTAGGAAAGCGAACGCCACTGCCGCAAATGTAAATGTCTCACCCAGTCCTGAGGGTTTGCCCACCAAGTTGGTTTTCTTGTTGATGGGGAACATGGGTCGAGCAGGAGAGCCTGGGAACCACAAGGAAAGAGACGAGGTCAAAACGTTGAAGAGAATTCACTGTCAACCTGGAATGCAAGTCAGCGACGTGCCCTTCCCCTTCTCATGCAACAGCTTCAGATACAATGCTCTTTGTGTTTATGGTGTCTCCACTCTGAACTTTTCTAAAAACACAGTAATCACGGCTAATTAAAAACAGTGGAAAACTTGCACCGGCTCTGCGACCGCGTACGTCAGTGATCGAAAGCCAAGTCGCGATGCAAGCCAAGGTTTTAGTTATTTGCCAAACTTGCCAAATTCACTGCAAGAATGTATGTAGCGCACATTTTAGGTGGAATGCGTTCTTGTAGCGTTGCCATTCTTGATTTTTGTTGTTGTAGTTTGCAGCCGTCGCTGTAAAGTTTCTGGCTAGAAAATGGCACAGACAGCTGGTGTTTGATACAAAAAAAGGACAAAAACATGTGTTTCCCAAAAACGTGAGGCTAATCTCTGACTCAGCGAACTGGAGACGCCCAGAGCCGGAGGTGAAGGAGTTTAGCTCTCGAGGGACCTCATTGACTAAGATTTTCTTGACTGTAAAGTTAAAGAAAACAGTAAAATGTGTGTGCTCTCCAGCAGTTTCTGTAGAAGTCGTTAATATCTCGGATCAGATCTTAAATAAGCCTACATTGGTGAACGTCGACGAGGGGTTTAGGGACCAGATTTCTTCGTAAGAACAGAACGAGAGACAATTTTTACATTGTGTCTTTTCGCCTTACTTCCTGCAGAACCGGACTTTCATTAATTCGGACTTTATGAAGCCGGATGTAGCGTCTGATTTAAGTTTTAAGTTGAAAACTGCATAAGTGGGTTTTAAGAACTTCTTCTCACGACTGCTCTGGACTGTAAGAGGCCCAAGGTCCAGAACTCAGGCCCAGTTCCACGCCAATCCTAATTGTCAGTTTAAAATAAAGCCACGAGACGAGCTAAAGTGTTTCTGAAATGCACCCTGCAAAAATAAACCACGTGCATTCTGTTAGCCTTAAATTTGTCAGGGCCAAGTGTTACTGTATTTGCTCCAGGTATTTCACTAATATACGAGTTGACATTTCCAAAATATGTGGCATTGTTGACATTGAAGGTTTGCATATGTGCTGTACTCAGTGTACAATTCAGATACCATGTTCAGACTCATGAGGATAAACCGTCCACCTGTCTTTCAACGCTCTCACAAATGAGAAAACAGACCAATCTGCCTTGATCACGTAGATATAACCGACGCTACTTCACGACCAAGACCGAGCGACTGCACGAATGTTAATGCGTAGCTCCTCGTGTCCCGCTGTGACAGTTTTTTTTTTTTTAATGAGCAAAGCCGGAAACGTAAAAGCCCAAAAACATTTTCTTAAACTAAAGGCGAAGACCAGAAGCAGACGCCATACTTCCACGTGAGGGAAGTATTTTCCAAAGCCACTGCCGGGCCGAACGGTTTGGTGGAGCTGGCCGGCGGTTTTGGATCGGTCCGGAAGCGATGTGTGGCTCTCATGCAGTTTTATGGGGTTAAAGCCGAAAAATAAAAAATGGAGGGGGCGAAAAGAAGCCTCCATGCCTTTACCGTTGGACTGCTCCTCTACTGGAAGACGGGAACGGATGGCGGCGTCGCCATGATGCTCGGGAGGCACGTCCTCGGACAGGGAGTTATTGGCTGTAGGGAAGGAACCCGATTAAAACCAAGTTCTTCAAAAAATTTCCTTTTGGTTTAGGCTTTTCTTAATGGTGAGGTCGCAGCACTTTTTCTATGAGGCTGAATACTTAATATTGTTCAACTGCTGGCAAGTATTCCACTGTTTTAGGACAAATCCTAGCAAGACTGTGTGACACCATTCATTTTGACCTGACTTGTATGAATTTTATCATACACAACAGTCTTTATAAAATCGTTTTTTAATCATTGTTCAAAGACATCAAAACTTTGGTGCCAAATGAGTGCCTTAAAATATATATATATATACTTCCATTTCCCAATTCCTGGGCCAGTCTCCCTGGAGCAGCTAAAGGCTCTCGCTCAGGGACCCAGCGGTGGTAGTGCTAGAGGATTCGAACCCACAACCTCTTGGTTTGCAGGTGAGTATCCGAGAGTGCTCTCCATTTCCGAGGAGTTTTGGTAGTGCTAGAGAAATTTGGAACTCAGTAGTTGAGTCACCTCCGTTTTGAGGTCTTTGTGGAACAGTTCCTGTTCAAAAACAGATGACGATGACATAGAACACAGCAGAACGATGGAGCCCCTCGCACCACTCGGAAAGCGAACAACACAACACGATGATGGACATGCAGACACTCATGCACACAAATAAACGCTGAACAACAGCAACCAGAAACTCCCACTTGAAGGGAACTCCCTGCTTTAACTGTTCAAATGGATCCACATTGTTTTTGGAACCGCAGAATGTTGCAAACTACTTGTGGAACTGCCAAAGCTGTTTGTTTAATCCTCAAAAGGATAGAACCTTTGGGAAAAAAGACGACCACGCTGCATTTCCTCCCAAATTTTGAGCAAAGAGAAGTGCTTATTCATCGTAAAACAACAACAACAACAATAACAACGCAGTTGCGCCAAGGAAGCCCGCATCAGCGCTGCGCCTGCTGAAGCTGGCGAAAAACACAGACACTGTGTCGAGGACAAATATGAGGAACAACAATGACAACAAGACTGGCGAGCGGGATGGTTGGCTGATGGATGGATGGATGGATGGATATATGGATGGATAAATAAATGGATGAAGAAAGATGGAGGACGGATGGGCGAAGACGGGCAACGTTGGCTTTGCAACAGACAGGAGAAAAAGCAGGTTAATGGCGCCTGACAGACGTTTTTTTATTTTATTTTATTTTTTTACCCATTCTGCTTCTGGACCACGTGGACGGTTTGGAATAAGAGTATCCTTTATGATGTTCCCCGTTCACTGTTGGAGGGAAAAGAAGGGAGTGTTACGCAGAGAGGGGCTCAAAAATCCCGGGTTACAAGTGTAACACAAGGGGTCGCTCTAGAGGGGGCAAAGGAGATTTTCAGGAAGGAAAGGGATAATAAATAGGGGTCAGAGGTGACCTGTCAGCTGCCTGAGGAGAGAGCAAGAGAGAGGGACAGGTTCTTACTAGAGGTGTAACGGTTCTGAAACCAAGCCAAATGTCATATCAACGTCCTGGTCCACAATGATGAACCAGGAAGACGGAAACGCTATTTACACGGTACAGACTGACACTAGCGCTGGACGATACGACTTCAAATCAATATAACGGTTACTTGAACATTTTTCCATTGATTAAGATGAGTGAAGGATTGTTTTGGTTTTGGGCTTTTCTTGTATTTTTGGCCTCACAGTTCACTGACAAGGCTTCCTAATAAGAAAATGACGGAAGTCTTTTAGTCATGGGCAAAAAGCAGACCGTTAAAGCTACCACTGGGGTACTCATGAGCAAGGTACCGCCCCGAGCACTGCTCCCTGGGTGCTGCCAACAAGCTGCCCACTGCTCCTTCACGGATGGGTCAGATGCCTTGCTCACATTTGCTTGTGTTGCGCTGTGTTCTGTGCTGTGTTTACAATGACAAATAGTCGCTCACTTAGAGAGTATAATATTAGAGCTGTTTGGTGTATTTTCCAATTCGTATATTTTTCCACGCCCGCCCCTCCTAAAAAAGAAAACTGACGTATAAACCGAACCGTGGCTCAAAAACCGAGGTACAAGCTGAACTGGACTCGGAGAAGCGTTACACCGCTAGTTCTTACAGATGGCAGGGAGGCAGTTGGTAAATGCCTGACGGTGTAAATCACACACTTGTTCTCACTGTAAAGCTGTCAAGACTCCAGCGAGCGTGACTGCCGCTCTGCACCCACACATACACACACACCATATGTGGTTTAAAGATGGAATAATCTGGCCTGGAAGCTGTGGCCTTTGCTTTTGGACCTGGAAGGTCACATTAATGCAGCTGTTCCCAAAGCAAAGGCAAATGAACGACATGAAAGTGAGTGGCAAATCTCAACAGCTGCAACTCCGAGTTGGCCAAATGACCAGGTCTCAGGGAGCTGGTTAAGTTTGACAGCCATGTTTGTGCAGAGAAGCAATTTTGAGGAAAATTTGTTTGGAACATGATGAATCTGGAAACTAACACATTAATATTTGCAAATTTGTCATATGACCAAATTTGGTGGATGGTGAAGGGTGAAGAGAAGCCCCCCGCCCCCCACTCGGGGGGACTGCAAAAAGGAGCCCTGCAAGAAATATTTGGGAGCTACTGCATTATATTGGTTTGCAGAGCACTGTCAGAATGGGGCGAGGTGGGGGTTGAGAGCCTGGTCATAATCTGTACTGCTTTGCTTACTGTACTAGCAGGAGAGGGGGGTGCTTAGGTCACAGGGAAAAGGAAAGAGCCAGAAAGAGGTGGAAGACATGAGAAATGAGAGGGGGGGGGGAGAGAAGAAGGCATTTTGGAGTGGGGGGGTTAGAATGGTTCTTTTTACCCCCGTATCTCCTAGAAGAGTCGTTGGCCCTGGGGAAAGAAGGGAGCCGCATGCCGTTAAAGAAGGGAGAGAAAGGGTTTCTGCCCACAACCGTCTGGTTCCTCAAAGGGTCGGAGGGTTTGGGTGGAACAGACAGACTCGGGTCTCTCAGAAAGCTTTTCCCTGGATAAAGAAAGACAACAGCACTTTTTTGGTTACAGTGTGCAGACTCTGTGATGGGGAAAGAAATCATGTTAGCAGTATAGAACATTATGATGTGTTGTAAGATCTGTGAAATGTGTCACAATCATGGTATTTATCAGATTGTGAGAGAACATCGTGTAATAAATATTGGAGACTAGTTCTGGATTGCCAGTGCTGTTTTCGACACATTGGAGTCCATAGAATTTTTGTGTTTTAAATTGGAATCTGAACGTGTTCTTGTGGCTTAAGGGCAGCAGTAGAGGCTGTCAGATATACGTCAACATTCATTCTTTGGTAACTCATCAAGATGGAACGTTACTGTTTCAGTGCAGACTTTTGAGTGGTGTTGTGAGTGCAGTAAGGTGCATTAGTGCAGACGGTGTGGTGGCAAACCTTGGAAATCAACGAAAAGATGACATTTGTTATGAGGTCAGATGTTAGCACTGGCAAAAAGGTACCAACGATTTTTCAGACAGAGCGACAGACAGCAGCGGGGTGGCAGCCATCTGTCAGACAGCACAAACAACCCCAACCCTGATTTCAGCCTGTACACTTTTGTTATTATTGGCAGAGTCAACTGGAGAAGGCTTTTCCCGTAGACGTTAGCAGACGGCTGTTGGGAACGAGAGTTTTTATCTGTTTACCGAAGGTCACATTACGGGATGACGCCATCTGTCTGAGAAGCAGCTTTCCTTTACCCATCTACACCACTCTTCTGAAAACATCTTCTCACCCAAAATGATGACGGATGGATGAGAGACGCTGGAAATACCTCAAGCTGTACTTTTTGGGGGTTTGGGGGAGATTTTTTTGTAGATGTGATTTACTTGTACAGATTGGTTGCTTGTCTGGCCAACAAGGGTAATGAGTGTGGGGAAGAGGAGACGCTACTAGAGAAACGGCGCACATTTTTTGGAGAATCTCTTCGTGGGGAATGTCTCGAGAGCTTGAATCAAAGGCGGCTCAACTTCTTTTAGGTTCTTGAACGTTCCAACTGGAACAACCCACCCTTGCCACAGCAGTTGTCAACCACATACCTACGACACAGTCTTGAGACTGGCTGCTAACGACTTAAGATGGCAGAGAGGGGCAACAACCCATAAATAGGTCATACCTGGGCTCAGGTGACCGTAATTACTCATACCTTGATCCACACCTTGGCATACTGTAGGTGACCCTAACAACAGGTTTTTGAACAGCAGTTTGAGTCACTGACCACTTCCTAGGTTACCCTACTAGAGGATAAATAATTGGAACTTCATCAGTTTTTTAGAACTGTAGAAGCTTTTCAGATTGAAGGGCAAAACATTTTCAGGAACTTAAAAAAAGTCTGGTTGCCTTTGATTCAAGCTCTCAAGACTTACCATGTCCTAGACTGAGAACATCTTAAGGAAAACCTGCCAAAAACCTTCCATGCCAAGCAAGTGTTAACCCCTACAAAGTGATTATCAGAAACAGCAACAAAAGAAATGGGAAAGGAGGAACTTGGAAGGTAAGCAATTACCAGAAGAACTATGAGGCTTGTGAGTGGCACCTTGTGCCCTGGACTGGGAGACACCACGCTGGGAGCTGCCATCAGAAGGAGATTGAGGGGCGGTAGTGCCAGCGGTGGTGGTGGTTGTGGTGGTGGTGGTGGTAGTAGTTGTGGTAGTAGAGGCGGCGGCGGTGGTGGTGGTGGTGGCGGTGGTGGTGTCGTGGGGGGATCGGGTGGTCGGGACATGGGACAGGAGAGGGGAATGGCGCCCCAGCTGAGACGAGGCGTTTCTACCCTGGCTGTCTGAGTCTGTTTTGGCAAGAGAAGACGAGCAGAGCAGCTTTGACTATGGAGACCGTGACTCTCTTTGGGATTGCGTTTCAAACGTGCAGCACATGTGGATTACGTTTACACGTCAAATGCTGTCGCTTGAGGCTTTGAGGTAGCAAGTTCTTCATATGAGCAGACTGGCATTCAAATTCACCCCAACAACTGAAGATGGTGGGGCGACTTGAATCCCTGTCAGGTTTTTCATCAACTGCCACTATTTATCTTCATTCTCTGGCTTAGCAGTTAGTTGGGCAGTCTTAAGATCTTGAGGCAACTGGACGATGATAGGTTCTTGAAGACGTTTCGCCTCTCATCCGAAAGGCTTCTGCAGTTGTAAAATATGAGGTGGAGTACCAGGTATACAGCCTCTAGTGGGTTTGTCACCTTGAAAGTGGGCATCCAACGAGCCAATGTGTGGTTCAAGGAATGAGTGGTCAGGGTCACCTCCTGACCTGGAATCAGGTATGAATCCTGACCCTTTGGATGCAAGGACAGTCAATGACCACTTCCAAGGTGTCAACCCCAGTCGAGAATAAATACCCGGAGCTACACATTTTTAGAACAGACGAAGGCTTACAGATGAGAGGTGCAACGTCCTTAAGAACCTAAGAGAAGTCCAGTCGCCGTCCATTCAAGCTCTCAAGACTTTCCATGTTCTAGACGACTGAGAACCTACATGGACACAGTTAGCTGGGCTGTTATTATTAGCTCACGGTCTCAAAGTCTGCAAGCGCTGCTTTAGGAAGTGTACTGAGACTGTACAGTGTGACGTTATCCAGTGTCTGGGAGACAGGGAGAGACAGGAAAGGAGGACAACTCCAGACCATTGCCTTTCCCTGTTTGGACTGATGTCTTTAGAGCATGCGTGACTCTCATGCAGACTGAACCAAGGCCAAATGCCGAAATGCAGTGTTGCTGAAACAACAAATGGAAACTGTGGGTAGAAAAGGTGAGGACAGCAGCTAGCTGGAGAGAAAAGGGAAGAGAGATTTGGAACCTGGAAAAAAAGGTCGAAATATTCGTTTCTGTTCACTCTGGAACGGACAGATAGACATAGATATAAATCATAGATTGACGGGACAGAAATAGATGGAAAGAATGGAAATCAGTAGAGTCAACACATAAATGATGGTCGTAGAGCTTGAGTTGATTTTTAGGGTGACAGTCAAGAGGGTGTAAAAGTTCCCTCTGGTTCCTGGAAATCTGATTGCACTCTGAACACTCAGCCGAACACCATGCACAACTCGATATAGCCTTTGTTCTGCACGGCACCATGGAAACAAAACTTACACTCTCCTTTCCGGGAATCCTCCTCATCACGGAACGGGGACTTTCTAACTCGTGACTGGCTCAGATCATGCCATCATGCAACAAAGCTGATGATTCCCATTTCTTAACTAATTGATCAAATGGATTGTACAGTGTCAACAGCAGCAAAACCCGAATGGTGCAGCAGCGTCTTGTGCGCAAAGCCGTGACTGGAAAAAACGCAAAAATAAAGGCTCCGTGCGTTACCCAAAGAGTGCTGGGACCATTTTGGCTGATTGGGTCTGGAAGTGAGGGCAGTTTCCTGCTGGACCAGAGGAGGCGCTGTGGGGAAATAATGGAGTGTTTTGAAGTGGAAAGGCAGAGAGAGAGAGAGAGAGAGAGAGAGCTGGCACTCGGATGATGGTTCTTGACTGAGAAAAGGGGCTCGTTAAACTTTTTACCAGAAAATACTCAGCACTCTGTGTGTGTTTATGCACATTCGAGTGTCAAAGTTGGTAGTGCATGACTGTAATAAAACTTTGTGCCAGTTAAGGTAAAGAGAGCGAGGGAAAAGGGGGAGAGAAAGAAAGGAACATTTACCAAAAGATGCTTTTGAAGCTCCGGGAAGAGCAGGGTTTGTGTGTTGAGTGGTCAGCCGAGGCTGTGTCTTGTTGTGCAGAGCTGAAGGGAAGAATGTGTAGAGAAAGTGAAGGAAAAAAGGCAAAAGTCTTGTTAATCGTTGGATTGATGTACGGCTTACACCCCTACCATGTCCTAGTTGTTGTAAAGGAATTAAAGTGACATACCTGGTCGTACAGGAAAGAACGTCCGTGGTCCAGGTCCAGGCATGAACGAGTTCTGAAAAATAATTATACCAATTTTATCTTCTGTGAGGGTAACTCTTTCACACAGTCTTTCTCTCAGAGTGTGTGGTCACAGACATTTTAACATCATAAACCTTTCCCCCGTCTGGCCGCGGACCGGTTGTTTTTCGAATGCGTTTTTCTGTTAAAACTATTAAAGTCCACAGTCCCAGAGCAAGGTTTACGAGTGTCAGCGTAACGTACCACAGGCTTTGCGATGACGGTCCGGCCGGGTTTGTATGTTTTCTGCATGCTCTTTTCTGGAAGACAAAGTGACAGGCGGATTTAAGCACTGGCGCGAAC
This sequence comes from Distichodus sexfasciatus, assembly GCA_032718565.1. Taxonomy (NCBI): domain Eukaryota; kingdom Metazoa; phylum Chordata; class Actinopteri; order Characiformes; family Distichodontidae; genus Distichodus; species Distichodus sexfasciatus. The sequence continues at coordinate 80,911 of JAVGVS010000544.1, read as the reverse complement.
TAACAAAATAATTCCCAAAAATAAACTCTGCAAACCACCGACGGCCGCTTAAGCGACGGCAGGAAAACCTCAGCCGCGTTCAGTGCGCTTTGCTGCGGTCGGTGCCTGCGGGTGCCCTTTGAGCGTTCTTAAATCCCCCTTCCGTTTCTGGTGACCCACGTCTTGAGATTTGTGAGCAGCTGCAGGTCGACCGCCGCAAGCGTGTTAAACGCGGCTGAGGTTTTCCTGCTGTCACTTAAGCAGTTGATGGCGGTTTGCAAGGTTCAAACTTGTTGTTTTGGGTTGAGGAACTACGGAAGTGTCTCACAGTCCCCATAATTCTCATAAGGCGTCTTCTCGAAGCTCAGTAAATCGTACAGGAAGGAAAATATCAAATGGACATTTATTTTCCTGAATATTTGAATAGTTTTTTTTAGCTGAGTGATAATTCTAGAGTTTTTCTGGAGCAACCTACCGCCCATGTTGGTGTTGTGGATGATGTGTTTGCTCCACACGCCGCCGCGGTCATCCTTGTTGGCTCGAACCCCAAACTCGTAGGGCGTGTTGGGCTTGAGGTTGTCGATCACCGTGTCACTGGTGGGGCACGTCTGATAAATCCACTTCTTGTTCCTCTCTCTATAGCGGATCGTGTAGAACCTGAAGGCAGCGGAGAACGACGTTTTGAACAACAAACACAGCACAGCACACAGTGCACCACAACCAAATGTGATGTCTGCATTTGACCCTTGTTGGTCTTGTCTTGCCGGCCAGCTAAGAGTTACAGTCGTCCAGTTTAGAGATCACCTGATTTTTTTTTCGTTTAACCCCCCATAACTTGTGGAACTGGCTTTATTGGGAAAAGGCATGTGTGTGGTATGAAATTGTGCCACTCCAGGTGCACGTTCTGTGAGGTCGCAACCACGACTGGGACACAATGGTGCCATGATTTTTCAAGTTGTTCACTTTTGCTCGTTCTTTCCGCTGCTATACGTATTTTTCTTTCGCACATGAAAGCGGGCAGGCAGGGCCGGTTTGGAAAAGCCATTGGAAACACTGAGGCGTCGTAACCGGAGCGCTGGAAGTGGCTCTTATTAAAAACCCAACGTCAGCTCATCTGTGTGTCCTGGCCGACTTCCTCACGCTTTACCCAACCGAGAAACCTAAATCTGTTCACACACACACTGTCACACTCGCTGGTTGTGCCTAAAACCTGAGCTAAAGTCACCGAACTGGGTCAGGGTCGTGCTGAGTCTAGAAAAGGACCTCAGTCAGGGCTGGCCAATGAATTTGTGCTGTAAGAGAGGTACGATGTTGGATTTATCGTGGTCTTGATTTGTGGTCATATCATCCAGCCTTAACTCACCCGTCTTCCAGGCAGTCGTTCATGATGTTGCCCTCGTAGGGGGTCTTGATGAACGTTCCCCAGGACAGCAGCACAGAGGTTGGGGTCACTGAGCCGATCACCAGGTGCAGAGGCTTCTCCAGGTTCACCTTACCTGTGCATGAAACATTAAGAAGCGACATCATGGCTTATGTCTACTTTTTAACTTCAGTCATGACGCTGATTAGTTGGACACATGATTGTCATGAAATATCTCCTAATAACAGCTGAAAGGTGAAGGGAGGTGCGATGTTACCTGTACAGTGTTTCTTCACATCGTTGGTGGGAATCGGTTGCACGGCGACCAGGTACTTGGGCTCAGCATCTGTAAGCGAAAGAGACGATCACACCTTTTGTTCAGATGAAGTTTGAACGCTACTGGAATAGTAACGCCCACTTTGCAAACCTGACCTTTTTTAACTTTTCATCCCAAATCAACACTCGCGATGGACTTGATGAGGTAACAGGTCTGGCAGGATCTGATCTTAATGACTTAAAAGTTAAACAAGGGATTCTAAGAAGAGCAAAACCCTGAACCAGAACCATGCCTCTTGCGCCACGGGGTTGGTTTTTTTAGTCTTCCAGAACAACGTGCCATTTATTAACCAGCGAGAAGGGCTACAGACTGCACGGGCTTATCTCTTCATGAAAAGTGCAGCTCTGGTGTTGGTCATCGGAGACGTAAGGCTTTAGGAGATTAGACATTTGATAGCGACTTAAAAGACTCTTTAAGTCACTCAAGCTGTCAGATCTCTCCATCTGTTTTAGAGTTCAACTCAGAGGAACTGAGGAAAAGCTACACGTCCTGTGTGGTGTTCACAGGTTTCAGCACAAGAGCACACACTTGTTAAAAAGTAGTAACAGTATTTTAGAAATACTCAAAATAGCCACCACGGGCAAGATGACGTCGATGAGAGGTTCTGAATGTCGGTTTCGATTCGTCTTCTAGTAACTGCCCAGCCCTTACAGACAGCCATAACAGGAGGGGGAAAAGGCCCGCCGAGCCAGACACGAGGAAAAAGAACACTTTGGCAAAGATCTGAGCAAATATTGCAGCTTGATTAATGCGTGGTTTCATAGCGTTTTTTACCGAGATCAAAATCCGCACGTTCTCGGCATGTAATGGCCGATAATTAGAAGTTTTTTAAAAGCCCACCAGACCTCCATAATTTTGACGGATGAGTTGTTTTTGGAGCACTCGCAGGCCCGACCACGCCGCCGTCGCTGGCTGCAAGCGCAATATGAATGTTTTTCGACTATGTTAAATGGGCACACTAACTCCAGCCGAGGTCTGCGATGTCCTCTCAGGTCAGAGCCAAAAACGTTGCAGCCAGCTGCGGCGCACGTGTTCGGAGATGCTAATCGCGGCCAGCGTCGGAGCTGGTGCTGAGTGTTGGAGATTTTTTTTTTTACTCTCTCAGAACGCGGTCGGCATCAAATAACCGACTTCGCGGTCTGATATTTGCGGCGTTACACGAACACCGCAGTAGGGGTGGGCGATAAATGGAACATACTTGATGGATACTCTCCCAAAAAGAGAGAATATACCCTGTAGCTTAAAAATACAGCGGCCTCCGAAACCTCATTGAAACCTGATTGGGATTTGACGTTACGCTGTGAAATATCTCTGTAGCTTGCGGTGCAGGAATACTATATTCAAACAGCAACTCTCAAACTGCCTCGGGGGAGATTATCGTCTTATTATAAAAGTCTTTAAACAGACTCAGCACGAACTAATATTTGCCGTTTGTCAAGCGTCCGGACCCTGGAAAGAATAGAGGTTGCCTCGGCAACAGCTGACAAGGAGCCAAATAAACACTGTGCTGCGCAGTGAAGAATAAAGCTAGGCATGCTGGGAATAAAGGCGGTGAGAAAGCTGAGAGGGCTTTGTGGCGCTGTACGTTTAAGATGAAGTCAGTCTTGACATGTCAGGGCTTTTGTGTGCCGTGCAAGCGCTTGGAAAGGCTTTGGGGAAACTAGGGGCTTTTCATGCATCAGATCCCCGGCAGCGCCGTACTTGTCACTTCAGTCTCTACACACTGGCGTAACGATAATATTCAGCTCGCCCAACACTGGGCCTCATTCAGCAATATTTTTCTGTCGTTTTTTTCTTAAATATGTTCTTAAGAAGGGCGATATGGGGCGCGGTGGTTAGAGCTAGAGCTAGTGGGTTCTGGCTTCGATCCCCGGGTCGGCTGAGAGGTCTATTTGTGCCGAGTTTTGGTCTAGTGGGTTTTCCTCCAAGTGATTTGGTTTCCTCCCACAGACAAAAAGCACACTCTGTAGGTTGATGGGTTACTCTAAATTAGCCCTTGAGGGTGTGTATGTGAGTGTGTGTTCCCTGCAGTGCTTTGGCGCCTGCCCAGGGTTGGTCCCTTTCTCGCACCTGCAGTCCCAGGATAGGCTCCAGTCCCCACGACCCCGATAGGGAGTAAACAATGAACAAGATCACTGATGAACGAGGACCAGCGACCTTTGGGACCGGAAGATTTGACTAACCCTGCGAAACCGGAACATTGCTGAAGAATCTGAGGCACGAAAACGCAGGATGGATGGATGAGGAGGAAGAGGCTCGTCTGAGGAAACTAAACACGCCGAGTTGCGGTTGAGGTGCGGTTTGACCTCGTGTCCTTTGTTAAGACAATCTGCTGTAGCATGTTCAACGAGGGTTTGCACCGATCTGTTGAGAACTCGTGAATCTTACTGTCCTACGCAGCGTTCCGCTGAGCTAGAGTTTCACTTTCCTGTTTGGGGTTTCCATCAACACAACCATTTACTAACTTGAGGAGGTCACTGGGGGGGAGAATGAGGGCACTGGGGGAGTGGGACGCTTTTTTTGTGATACTGTACACCCACTAAATTAGCTTTTACAGAAATGTTTAAGATACAGAAATTAGAGTTGACATAATATATGATATAAATATTAGAACAGATTCAACTAACATACAAAAAGAAATAGAAACCTTCAAAGAGGAAATTTAGCGTTCCAAGGAATTCTTCTCTTCGTAAAACATTGGGCGTCGTTAAACAACCACTCTTAAGGAGAAATTTGTTCTTAAACTCCGCTTAAGCAGTTTTTACAAATATCCTACAGCAGTTTTCGATACATTTCCGATTAATTGCCCAGCCCTGCTGCTCGTTCTCACCGATCTCGGTTTCGTAGGGCTCTCCGTTCTCGGGCAGCTGGATAAACTGTTTGGAGAACATGCTGGAGCCGTAGCCGAGGATGTAGCCTTCCAGCTTGACGTCGGGGTTGGGACGAAGGAACTTGAGCACGATGGTGTCGCCTGTAGCGTTGATCCTCACCTTCATGTTCTGCCTTCGCACTGTCGGGGCAATAAACCAACAAACAAAAAACGGATTAGAAATGATGTTCAAACTGGCGTAAATAGGAGGCGCAGCCATACATCAGTTGACCGATACATCGATTCAACGATCGGCAAGTCTGTATCGTCGATCCACCATGGAATGATGGAGTCTCGTTCACTAAACGTCTTTTTCTTGGATTCGTTAAGAAAGATAAGATTTGAAATCGATTTTTAAATGTTGTTTTCAAAACCAAAATAAAGAGATTTTTCCAATTTCCCACTTTGATCAAACTAAAAAATCAGTGAAAACGGAAAACGCACACTCATAGGGTGTCAAGTCCTTGCGATCGGAAGGTCACTAGTTCAAGTCCATGACTTGTAAAGGTACCGCTGAGGTACTCATTAACAAAGTTACCATCCCCAAGCACTGCTCCAAAAGATGCCCACTGCTTCTTCACGGATGGGTCAAATGCAGAGCTCACATTTCACAGTCACTTCCGGATCACGCCACGAATAATCAATGGAACATCAGCACATCGTCACTCGTTTTTATTCAGTTTGGTTTCGGAGACGAATACTGGAAGCAGACACATGTTTTTAGGCTTTGTTTGTCTTGGTTTTAATGCGAAAAGCGGTTGAAGGAATGATACACGGATTAAACCCAAACGGGGGAGCCTCCGTCTTCCGACCAAACGGCCTCGTTAAAGCGACCGCTTAGCGTTAATTAAGATGAAACGCTCCCAGAGGGCCGCCGATGAGCCGCCATCCGGAAAAGTCATTAGGAAACCGGTCCAGACTCGACCGGCAGCCGCTGATACAGCCGAGTTCTCATCACGTAATAAAGTGCTGTGTGGAAGGCATGCTTTCCTCATAAATGAAAAGAGGGGGATGTTAAAACTATATTTCCACATTTATCACGTGTAACCTTTAATGAAGTCGGTTAAAAGGAGTAACATTAGATGCTGTTTTAGGAACAGAGAACGCACTTTTAGGGTTCCTTTCAGTCTGTCACCTACTGGAAGAGGACAACAGTTATGACGAGTCATTGTCATATTAGTAATATTTTGTCTGGAGGACGTGTAAGAGCAGTACTCGAAGGTGGAAGTGATGTGATATGAGCTTTTTTGCTGTTTTTATGCTAGCGTAAAATGGTTTTTCCCTCTCTGGAATGTTTTCCACATTTAAAATTTCCTCTGAACCGAAAAGAAGAGAGGACCAGATGACCCTTCAACCTTTGCGGTTAGAGGAGGAAAAAATTCCTTTGGAGAAGATTAGAGGTTTTCAGGATCCGCTTGTTATGCTACACCCGGATGCAATCAGCACCGTTCGTTCATTTAAAACCAACAGAACACAAATGTCCTGCAAAACGTTTCCTCCGTGCACCGAGAAGAACGTTAACGTCCCTAAAATTCCGTTTGCGATTGACAAATTCAGAACATCTCATGGTCGATGAAGTAGAAAGGAACTTAAAAACGTGTTTTGCCGACTTCTTGACCAGGTGTTTTGGGGCAGTCGATAGCGTTACGGTTAGTTAGTTAGTTAGTTGCAACTGTGATCTGAGGGTCGTTGGTTCGAGTCTCAGACCGGTACAGGTACCACTGAGGTACTCATCGGCAAGTTACCATCCCCTAGCACTGTTCCCCGGGTGCTGCACGTCAGCCGCCCACTGCTCCTTCACGAACGGCTCAAATGGTGCACTATGCTGTGTTTACAGTGACAAATAATCACTCACTCGAATTCACTTCTGACAGCCTCAGCTTGATACCGATTTATTCGTAGCACCTACTTATGTGGTTTTGATCAAGATGTTTATGTTCACCAGTGTTTTCTTATTTGAGGTTTGTTCTTAAGTAAAGACAGAATCGACAATCTCTTGCAAGTTTTATTGCACGCCTGTTTTTGCAGAACATTAGCATATTCAGTTTTCTTTAAAGAGTAGGCGGAGTAGAGTAGGGCGGAGTTTGGACATCCCCACTTCAGGACGCCGGACAAGTTTGTTTCTTGGCAAGCGTGGGCCCTCGCTCTCCAAACCGGCCCCGTTTTTCATGTGCGAGTTGCCGTCTCTGGTGCGTCTCAGATTGCAACGTGAGCGTATTTTAAACATGACTGATTTTACAAACGTCTTAATTGATGATAAACATTCCATAGTCCAGCTCCAGCGTTAACCGCCGGGATTTGGGACATGCTTCGCGCCAACTGGTTCACCGCACACTAACTAGATTTTGCAAAAGGGCTTCCATCGAGTTTATGAAAAGTCAAATATTTATTTGGATCCCAAACGCCGGAGTTGGCTCGTTACACGTCTTGACTCCAGATGCACGAGTTTTGGAAAGCTACGACGGAATCCAAATGCAGGGTCTTTCCAGACAGAAACCCTCTGGTAGTGCTCAGTTAGAAGTTTTCGTGCAAAACCTAGAGACACAAGTTCTCTCTCTTGCTTGAGTTCTCTCTTAAATCTTCTTCACCATTAAGAGAAACAGAAACCTCCTTAATCCCTACACAGAAATGTTCTTATCCTCCCACTATATACACACACACACACACACACCAGGTCGCCAAGTGGTTTCCTTTCCATGCACACAGGACACTGATAACAGCCTATCATGCTTTTTTACATTCCCTCCTTAGACAGTTAACAATGCTGCAGATTTGGGCGACGACGGAAACCAGAGCATCACGTTCCCGCCGTTCTGTTGGGCGAGGTCGTAACGAAAAGCCGTGTGAACGCTGGCTAAACAGTTCACAGTCACAAAACAAGCTCAAAAACCCCCTCAAAACGCTCGCCCGGCTTTTCACAACGTGGTTACCTAATCGAAACGTGCCATTCGTTCAGTTTCTTTCTCCGTCTCTTGGGACCGAGTAAAGGAGTCGCTCTTCTTGTTAAAAATCCCAAACCACGGCCGGTTTGCTAACGGGCTTTACGAGCGACGCTTTACGGTGTACGTCTTAAAGGGCGAAGGGCTGCACGTCTGCCAAATGCCAAGCAGCTAAAGCCAAGCTAGAGGTTCTGGGAGGCCGTCAGCCGTGTGTGTTTGACCATTCGGGAGACGGAGGTTGCTTTTTTAGGAGAAGGTGAAAGCAGAGACAGTCCAGAAAGGGTCAGGGGTGTTATCAGGAGCGGGGTCAAAAAGAACGAACGGGAGAAGCAACGAAAGAGGGACGAGGGTCCTGCAGAGATCAAAGTCAAACTCAGGAATCTGCAGAAACTCTCCAGGGGCCATTACATGCACACTGAGGCTTCTGGCACAGATGTGGAAGGTGCACACACACACACACACACACTCTCGCACTGAACTGCACTGACAGACTCACACACACACACGAAACAGAAGATCTCCAGAGACCATTCCACGCATAAACATGCATCCTAGATGGGAACACACACTCAAACGTCTCTGCTTTGTGAGGACATGGCAGTACGGACACCTGTGGACACTCATGCCAAAACATACACACACTCTCAAACACACACACACACATCTTGGCCAGCTTCAAGGCTCATGAGGTAATTTGAAACAATAACGCCTCATTGTTCCTCACCCTGGCTTTCCAGCGCTCGTCTCCCCAAATCAAGTTTGCCATGTTGCATAACTTTTAACGGAAGAAAAGCAGAGCTTGGCTTACAGTGTCCGCTCTGACCTCGGTGCCGGCTTTAGAGCTGTGACACGATTTGATACACCTCGAATTCATAACATCTGGCTCGACTTTTCTGTTCACGTTAAAAAATAACCACAGAAAGGCGCAGCCGCAGACCACAAAAGACGATCGGCTTGCTGCAATCGACCGTCGGATCTGTGGGGTTTGGCTAAAGACTGATGTCTTTTCAAGCTCGACGACAAACGCTGCAACCCTCCCCGTTTCAGATTTTGAGGAGGGCAGCACGTGTTCACACAGACGAACGCCTTGCTGAAGTGCTTGTTTTGGACACAGAGGGTTAGCGGGATCCAAAACAGCTGGAGATTTCTGTACGTGCCGTGGAGCAGAACGACTCTTTGTGCACCCAGTCGAAATTAACGACCTGGGTACAACGCCAGGTGGGCATTCAGCACACACACACGCATCCACCTGCAGGGACGGCGGATCCGGACGACGCTTTACAAAAAGTCAGTGCAGAGCTGGGCTAATGCTTTGTGCATTTTGTGCGAGAGCCCAGAAATAACACTGAAATTCAATCTTACAAACATGTGGTTAAAACAGGAGCATGTGCGTCACATCAGGGAGCTACACCTGCATGTCTTCAAAAACCTCCGGCTCGAAACTGAAGCTTGATGCTGAGAATGTTACAGTGCATGTGTTTCATATTTGATCACACTGAAAAAGCAGACCATCGTGTAAGAAAAGATATACTGAGAAAGACCTTCCCAAAAAAAGCCCCACTGAACATGACCATTACACTTTGACATGGACCATCTAGAAGAAGACAGTCACGAGGAACAGAGACGGTTGCACTGATCAATTACAAAGAAACAGAGACCAACTGATCCCTCAGCCTAGATGTTACATCCTGAAAATGTTACGCTGCATATGGCATCTATTTGTGACCACTACCACACTGACCGGGCACTATCTACCAAAAAACAGTCCCTAGAGGTCATCTACAAAAAGTGAGTTGAACAGAGAGCATCTACAAAAAGGACCATCTAAGCATCATGCATGTGTGCACTGGTCCAGGGTTGCACTTGCCTCTGATCCTCTGTGCAGAGGAGGTGGAGTGGAGGAGTAGAATCCCAGCCACGGATATTAGGAGGCAGGAGCGGAGCAGCGCCGAGCCGGTCATGGTGCTCTGGGTCCGGGTCCGGGTCTGATTCTGGAGTTCTTCTCGGTAACCTCAAGTGAGAGTCTGCTGATGGAGAGGTTCTGACCTGCTCAGCTTCTGAATGAAGGACATCGAGAGCGTCCTGCAGAATCTATACCGGACCCCCGGGAAGGGGAGGGAGTCCAGTTCTGATGTCATTACCACACACGCGGCAAAACACCAGAACACCACCCACACACACACACACTCACACACACTTACTCACACACACACTCACACACACTTACTCACACACACATTCACAGGGTTAGAGGGGCATGGCTTTGATTTTCTTTCTCCCTCGCTCCCTCCCTCGCTCCCTCCCTCGCTGTCTTGCTCTCTTAGCTGTTTCTCCCCCCACGTCTTGACACTGTTCATTTCAGCGAGTACAAAGAGTTGGCAGAACGTTGGGCACCGAGTGAGGAGAAAAGAGAGGGGAAAAAAAAGTAGAGCGACCGGTTGGAGAGGCTTAACTGTTCTTACAAAGTCTCACTCAGGAGGATTTAGGGAGTGTCATAAGTTCTCACAACGTCTATCAGATCCTGTCGTTTTGTTACACACAGAAAATGTGAGACGCATGGGTAGGGAAGGTCAGTCGGTGTACTCTGTGGGAGCAAGTAGCGCCCAAATCATTTGTGTATTGACCGTTTCACATGATCAGTAAACCAAAAAATCTGCACCTTTTCTTCTTTCTCCTTTTTTGGGGGGCAAAATGGGGAAACGGAAATCGACTTTGTTTTGGAAACAAATACTGAAAAAAAAGATGCACGTTTTTTCGTTCATTGAGCGTAACACGTTTGGTACAAGATCAAACAGGAGGGAACGACTGCAGAGCGATGATAAGGGGCGGGGCCGGGCACAGGTTCTCAAAAAAGAAAGCGATTATGTGTCAAACTCTCTCCGACACGTGCCGCGGCAGGCGACAGGAAGGCGGGGAGAGAGAGCGCCGCCCCGCAGGAAGTCGGGCCGTAGTCATCGGTCGGCGTCGGTGCCAGAAATTATGCAATAGAAAGACAGCGTGCGTCCACTGCTGCACCGTAAAAGTCATAAAAGTTGTTCGCATCCTCCAGCGTCCTCCAGACTCTGCACAAAACAGCCTCAGAGAGGAAAGCAAATGGCAAAAAAAACAGCCAAGGAAAACGGCAATAAAAATGTGCAGAGGAGCGCTCGCGTCCCTGGCATGTGCCTGCCAGGACATCTCACGTGGTTCAGTGGGGGGAAAAAGACGGATGCGTAGCCCGTCCAAGTGCTTACAACGGAGACGGTTGCCAGAGTCCGGCCTTTTTCGTCCTCTCAACTAACAGGAATTGACCCTTCTTGCAGTATCTGTTGTCATGGTCCTTGCCTCTGGACTTGGCTAGTAAAGTCATAACAAGGCACTTCAAAAAGCAGAGACGGCACCGGGCGTGGTCTAGGCTGCCAGGGCTTACACAACAAGATTTGAGACCGGCACTTCCGTCAGTGGACCCTTGACCTTTTCCTGGAATGTGTGTTGCATTTTACTTAGGGCCATACCGTGACCTTTGGGGTCAGAACGCTGCTGACTCTGTTGACCCGCGTGTCTTGCGGAACAAGGACACCCAAAAGAGTGAGTCCAGGTCAATGTCCAGATGATCATGGGCAGTCTTGTTCAACGTTTCTCTAAAGGTATTTATCGATGGGAGGATGCCAGATCAGCAAACAGATTCATGGCATATCTAAAACCATACCTTGATGGCACCTCAGTTTGAGACTTGATGTTTCAATATGCGTCCAGTTTCTCCAGAGCCCCCTTTTGACCCCGCCATTTGGAAAACATTTTTTCACAGTATGGCACAGTTCCTTGTGCCAGGGGAACGGCACCGTTTGTCTCCTTGTCTACGTTCATTACAGTTTGACTCAACTGGCCCTAGATGTTCGTCTATCTGACCATCTCTCTTCTACAAAAGCATGACCCGCTCAGACAGTTTGGGCCTCTGAACGTTCTCCGACAAAGACCAGGCCGTTTCCAGCTCCAGTAATTCTGTCTCTTGACTTTGGAAAGGCACCGCTCAGTTCGTAAACTTTTTCATGGCCTTGTTTTTGTTGTGTGCAAGCCTTAATGACGCTCCTTTGAGCGCCTCGCCATGAAGCGAGGCCCAGCTTGCTATCTTATGAGCTCTCGTTAAACCGCCGCGGTCGGTCGGTCGGTCGGTCGGACCGTCGAGGCTCGCGCGGCGGCGGTAAGGCGGGAGATGAAAGTCGGGAGGCGGGGACGGCTAGTGGGGGTGATTCCGAGAAGGCGGGGAGCCGCGCGGAACAGGTTGAAAGGCAGTAAAGCTGGAGCAGTTTTGGAGGAATAAAAGATCTGCACGTTGAATCGAGCGTCTCGCGATTGGCGTGCGATTTTAAGACAGCACACGGGCCGTTCCTTCGTAAAATCGACACCTGCAAGATATCAGCGCGACGATGGGTGGGACCGACACGTGTGCGTGAAGGGTATGTGCTGTACGCGTGGAAGAGAGATGGAGAGAGAGAGAACGGGAGACGCAGTGACCTATAAAAGCGTCTTAGAAAAATGATTCGGAGACGTTAAGACGAACAGAAGATATTAACGACTAAGCCAATTAAACACCTGCTCTGCACTCTTTCCGTCGTCCATTTTAGATCCCTCTGTGTATCTCTTCATCTAAAAAATGATGAATGAACATCGTTTGCTTGTTTGCGTTCCCGCTTTCTTTTCTACCTATGTCGTTTTGTCAGACCCTTTTCCGATTCCTGAGTAAAGACGGGACGGAGCGAGAGAACGGCAGTTGAAGAGACCAAATAAGACAGACGGAACACGTGAGTCGCTAAGCAAAAAAACATGTTCTGCGTTCTAAATAAAAAAAAGTACGGACACACTGAACAGAACAATAGTAAACACCGAACAATAGCGCACAGCACCGGGGCGGGGCATGAGTGCAGGTCGAACATCGTCACACGATCGTCACCGGCGGCTCGGAGCAACCCGACACGCGAAAGACAGACAGAAAGAACGGACACGATATGCCGCAGTAAAAAACAGAACGTTCAGAGGCGCGCTGGCTCTTAAAAATGCCACTCGGCGCTGGCCGCAGGAACGGGGCATTTCTAGCCGCCTGAGCTCATTCGGTTCGGCTGCTTCTCCTCCGCCCCGGCCTGGCGCGCAGTTTGTTTTGGGCAGCTGGACTCCAAATTTAACATTTACCTTTTTAGCTCACTCTCTTGTTCCTGCCCAGAGCAGCATGCAGTAAGCAAGCGGAGAACAAAGAACCTCTGTAGAGGCGCCCCATCTCTCTCTCTCTCCCTCCCTCTCTTTCTGTCTCTCTCACCACTCTTATTGGGCTGTAACTGTAGACGATGCGCATATAATCAGACGTATATTCATCTCGAGTGTCCGATACCGAGTGTTACATGAGGCATTTATGTTCACACGTTTCATTTAGTACGGTTGTTTAATACGGCTTCAGCAAGGTGTGGACTAGAGCTGGGCGTTATGACCAAAAATCTTAATCGCGGTATTTTTCGAGATTATATCGATTTCACGGTATACGCCGGTATTTCTTTTACGGTGTATGACTGGGCGTTTACCACGTTTTAATGAAATGAATTACTGCATCTGACTGAACGTTTGCTTTTTCACCAGTGTTAACCTGAAGATCTGGAAGCCGAGCGTAGTTTTGTTCTCCAAGACGTTTTTTTGGCAAAACCGTCCTTTTCACAACATATTTTCAAGCATCCAAAGAGTTAGTAAAGCATCCACTGATTATCGGTTACACTTCTATAATTACATCACTGAAAAAAACCTCTTCGATTGAAGATGAAGAAATACTGAAGTTATGTGTCATTTTGAACCGATTTGATCTACAAAATGAGCTGCTTTTGGCCGTTCTGGAAGAGAACTACATTTCCCACAATCCCCCGCGCGGAGCCGCGTCACAATAAAGCGTTCCGGAATAGACTATATATACACGGCTGTATTGTGAGTAGAACGCCGGCTGTAATAAACAGGACGTTTGAACCGAACTGGAGCGTTTTAGCAAGTAACGACGCTCACGAACGCAGCACGCAAGTTCGCCTCGCAAAAAAAATGACGCGTTTTTACGCATTTACTGCTGTTTTTGAGCACGGAACATCTCACAAACACGTTCACACACGGAGGGACCGGGTCTGGTCTTGATCGCGCTACTGAACACGTTGTGCAACATCCTCATCAATAAGCGTCCGTGTGAAACACAAGCGGCGCAGGCTCTAGCGAGTGAAATGAATGAAACCAAGCTTCCGTTCTAGAAGAATTACAAAAATATCTGAACAACCGTTTCGGCTCTACTCGCGTCTCGTTGTTTTCGACTCCGGCGTCAGTTATATCTTCCGTTTCTGAACTTCGGCGGTCCATGTTTAGCGGTGCAGCGGTGAAAAAGTTGCCCCTTAAACAGTTTTCAGCTGCGCCACTTAGGCTGTTTAAACCGGGACTGCGGTATAAGAAAAAATATCATTATGACAATAATAAAAAACGGTTTTCGGTACGAAGCGCTAGTGTAGACGTTTATATTTTATTGCTGATGAATATCAAATTAGATATCAAATTTGTTTATTATTGTGATTGTTGTGTTATAATAATGTCAGTGCATTTACAATAACGATATAGCATTTCACATTAAAATATTTTACTTCCACTATATTTTGCATTCTGGCAGCAAATCTGCAGATATATTGTGCAGGTCACGAACCGCGTTGGCTAAAAGCAGACTGGGCTTTGAGCGCTAATCAGGTCGGGAGGGAAGAAAGCATGAAAGAAGCATTGTCAAGCCCATCTGTGATGCATTTCATGGCGATATTAGCTCTCACTAAAGCGCCCCCTAAATTACCCCCGTCCACACCTTCCGCATGTCCGCCCCCGCCCACCGACTCTTGATTTATCTCGGCATCGACACGCTGCGCCCGGGCGCCTTTCTTCGATGCCAAAAAGCGCCGAAGAAGGAGACTGCGGAGGTGGAGCGCTAAGTGACTCTGTAACAGTTTCATTGTTAGCGTACGTCGGCGTTTGGAGCGAAAGGAAAAAGCCGGAAACTCGGAAAAACGTTGCATTCGAATTTCCCATAACAAGAGAGAAGTACCAAAGAATCGCGTCAGAGTTGTTTGGGGCAGTTCCCTCAAAACGGAACCACGACGTGGAACCTGGCAAGCAAAACGGGAACTTTTTGAGAGCGTGTGTGTGTGTGTGTGTGTGCGTCATGATTACTGAGGCAATATGGGAAAGTTGTGTGTAGGTGTCATCGTGTCATCAGTGAGGGTACCGGGAAGTTGAAAATGAAATGGAAAATCTGTTTTGGAGGTGAACTGGATTTAAAGGTGCACTTTATATGTTGAAGATCAGTGCAAGCTAAAACATGTCCACTAATGTCCACTGTCTCTCATCTAGGACCGGGCAGTTAGTAGAAGATAATTTGAAACATTCACGTCTAATTGATGCCCTTAACTGACCTTCATACATTATTAGTAAGGACGTTGCACCTGGTTTGTGTCGCTCTTCGCAGCGTGGCCCCTGTGTTTTTTTTTGACCCCTGCCTGTGTTTCTCGTGACCCGACCCCCGAGGAAGAGCACGCTGACCCAAAGAAGATCCCGAACATGTGCTGGTGTTCGTTAAGTAGAACCAAAACGCCATTCGTCTTCATTACGTCCTGCTCGTCTTCACTCAGAAGTGACATCTACTGCCTCTCCTCCTTCTTGTCGTTAGAGCAGCAGGCAGCAGATCAAACGGCGCGTCAGCGGGGGAAAAAAAAAACCCAAACCGTCTCGGACAGAGACTGGCATCTGAATTTACTGATCCGTCTTTACCAACAACACAGATTTCACTTGGGCTGGATGTAGGGCTGGGCGATATGGCAAAAAAATATCGCAATATTTTTAAGCCAAAAACACAAGCCTGTCAACAGCTTCTGGCTTGAGTGATGCCCGGTGGCATGGAACTACATTGCCACTGGTACTAAACACCCTTTCCGATGGGGAACTGGTTGCGGGCACGCGCAGATACTTTTTTGCCAATTGTTTTTCAGATTTGGGTACAGTTCCTCATGGTCCTTCCACCACTGCAGGGGATTTGATTCACTGTCAGCACCAGCAGCTTGCAAGTAGGCAGACAAGTCTGTTTTCATTTGCTCTCTGACTGGTACTTTTGGCATTTTAAAGAAACGTCCAAGGGTTTTCCTTTTTCGGTGGCTCTAGCTCTGATACTGTTGATGCTTTATGAGGCTGTGGAGCAGCTCACCCCACTGTGCCCTGGTCGGATGTCTCTGCCTCCATCTCCAGCATAGCTCTGCGCTTGATTTCATCCATCTTTTCTGCAGAAACATATGCCATTTTGAACCTGGGATCCACTAGCGATGCCATGTCCAGCAGAGTGCTTGTGGCAGGCTCAGCAAATGTCCTCCTCAGGTAATCCAGGATGGAGGTTTTACTGGACTGGGTCATCCTCTTGAACTGCTAAGATGGCAGAGTGGAAGAGATTAAGCACAGGCTTCACGTAGGACACTGTGACATAGTCCTCACCTGATAGAGCATCGGTGAATTCCACAAGGGGCTTTCAGAGCCTTGTTCACTGACTCAAGGACTTCGAGGTCTGATTTTTGCTGATTCGTGCTGATTTTTTTTTTTTTCCTGCCTTAAAACGCATTGTGGAGAAAAAACGGTAAGACCTACAGCTTTGAAATTTGGCAGGTAGGTCCGGTACCCCACCCACTACTCAGGCAAAAAAGAATTGCACCAAAATAAGCTATTTTGCGTTTTTCCAAAAAAAATTGCATTTTGCCTAATAACTTTTGAACCGTAGCTCCGCTTCTCAAAAATCTTATACCATCTTATTCCTTGGGTCAAGACAAATTTTTTAGACCCTCGCATCTATTTCTGCCGTATTTGATTTTTCGCTAATTTGCATAAAATGAAAACCCATCTTTTTCGAACTAGTCCCTGGACTTTTATCCAATCTGCATGCAACTGGTATCATTTGAATCCCAAGTCACTCTTCTTTAATGATTATTGAGCACATTTTTAATTTAGCTCTTCATTTTTCTGTAATATGCAAATAAATGTGGTGGGCTTGGCATAGGACTGCAACACCACACACCGAGTGTCATAGAAATCCGGCTCTGGGTGGGCTACAGCTTTCAAATTTGGCAGGTAGGTCTGGTACCCCTCCCACTACTCAGGCAAAAAAAATGCACCACTCTGCCAGTTGGTGGCGCTATAATAAGCTGTTTTGCGTTTTGCCTAATGAGTTTTGAACCGTAGCACCCTAGATAAAAGGATGAAACGTGTCATATTTCAACGTCTGTCCACATCGATTCGTCAAAAACTGATAAAGCTGCAAACTGCATGGCCCCTGTAATCACTGCTTGCAGTTATATGTATGTATTTATTTATTTATTTATTTGTCTATTATTATCAACAAATCTCACAGATTTTAAACTCTGACCGAATATTTCTGGCAATATATGCTTTACACATTTTATAGTACTTAAAATACGTTTGCATGAAAAAAGAAATACTCACACCTAATTTTTAATTTAATGACAAAATAATTAAACACAGTTCTTATTTGATGTCTTAGTAATCAGTTTACTGTTAATAATAAACAAATCTGAATGAATACTTACCAACGGCAAGCTGCAGCCTGTGGCCAAAACACTGTAGTCTAGTCCACTCATTCAGGCCCACGGCTTGGACTATATTAGCCCCATTATCCGTCGTGATTCACACTAGACGGGTTTCTGGCAAGTTCCGTGACATGAGAGCATCTTTCAGCCCCTGTGCAATTGTCTCTCCTGTATGATCATCCGGGAAAAAGCTCGTTTGGAGGCACGAACTTTTCAACTCCCACTCGTGGACGTAATGCACTGTTCAACTGAGATAAGGTTCACAGGTTCTGCTGGACCACGGATCTGCAGGTGTGGAGAAGTGGCTCACGTTTGTTAGCTGGTCGGCCACCTTTTTTCTCACTGAAATGTACAACTCCGGTAGCGCGTTCTCAGCACAAAAAATTGCGACCAGGTAGTTGATACTTTGGGTCAAGTGTCCTTATGAGATTTTTGAAGCCAGGCTTTTCCACTATACTAATTGGGACCATATCTTTGGCGATATGTTTTGTTAACGCGGCCGTGATCTCTTTCCATTTTGCACTTTTTTTTTCTCGTATGGGATTGATTTAGCAAACGAAGCAGCCAGAGGGATTTGCTTCTGGGCCGGCTCCGTTTTCTTTGGTGGAGGTGGAGATGTGGACATACGAAGTTTGAGGCATTCTTCGTTTTGCAGTGGATGGGTTTTCAGGTGATGAATCAAGTGTGTGGTACTGCTACCCTTTGTGGCAATGGACTTGTGGCGTACTTTGCAGATAACCGTGTTTTGCTCAACGTCGTCCTTGCGATATCCAAACCACTGCCAAATGACAGACCCAGTGCTGTTTTTCTTCGGCACGGAGTCGTCCGCCTCCATCTCCGATTAATGTCTCTGCGGGCTTTCACTTGTCTCCGCGGATTCGCTTCTCTCCGCTGTCGGTCAAGTACAAAACGCGCATGTGGAGAGTTTTCTGGATGGGCGGGGGAGCGAGCTGTCTGCTTTGACGGCGCAGAAAAGCAAAACTGGAAAGTACGTGCTGTCTGTTTAACAATAACGTTAGGATTTATACTCGATGTTCACGATATAGTCATTTACTACATCGCACGTGGAACAAGCCGAGATACATCGAGTATATTCGATATGTCGCGCACCCCTAGTTGGATGTACTTATTTATCAAATTTTTCGTACCGTGCAAAATGTGCAACTGACTTGAAGTATTGAAGAGGTGGGGCTGCTCTCGCCAGAACTCGGTTGAGTTTGTCATCACTTTCCTGAGTCCATCATGATATAGCCTTGTTCGTCCAAAATGTTTTGCTTTGGGAAGGTGAGGTGCGGGCCGCTGGCTCTTTTCATCATTGCGTTTGTTTGATCCTGTCTTTGTAGCGTTCCCGTAAAGCGCTCATCCATCACCGATCAAACCTGGAGCTGCAGCGCGTTTGTCCGCGACCCAGAAATAGCCTTAAAATCGGGTAACGTCAACAAGTAGTTTGGCAAGATTTTAGGGTAAAAAATCTGCACCTCTCCGAAACGTAGCCTTGACCTTTCCATCCATTTCATCCTAAATCAACCGGCTGGTTTAAAAGGTCAGTCCGCCGTGCAGCTCACATGGGCCACAGAGCGTTAACCGCCCCCCCCCCCAAATGATTTTGATTAACGTCTTGTTTCGAAGCGTGGATAATAACAACATTAAGAGGGAACTTCACTTGTTTATTGCCTTGTAATAACAGTTTCATTCAGGGGTTTACATGACCCACATCGCTTTCTCTGCTTTTAATCCTTCATTGTCAGCGAGCCGACCTTCGATGGGAGGGTCGCTGGTTCGATTCCGGGATCGGTAAAGGTACCGCTGAGGTACTCATGAGCAAGGTACCGTCCCCAAACACTGCTTCCCGGGCGCCGCCCACTGCTCCTTCGCCGATGGGTCAAACGCAGAGGTCATGTTTAGTTGTGGTGCGCCGTGTGCTGTTCTGATGACAGATAATCGCTCACTTTCGTTTGCCAGAAATGTTGATTGTTGTGACTGCGATTTTTGCCGTACATTGGTCTTCATGTTTGTTATCAATTAATCAAAACAGTTTGGCGGACATTTCAGCTCAGGGTTTAAGTTTTTAGCCCATATTTTGAACTGAATGATGGCTCAAGACGATCGTTGTTACACAAAAACATTAGAAATGCTTAAAATCTGCAATATACCTCGTATGCTTAGCGCAACTTTTCATCAAAAATCAAAATAACTAACCCTACCAGAGGCGCCGCGTCCTTTCCAGCAAATTTTGGAAACAACTTAGGT
The DNA here is from genome assembly GCA_032718565.1 of Distichodus sexfasciatus. Taxonomy (NCBI): domain Eukaryota; kingdom Metazoa; phylum Chordata; class Actinopteri; order Characiformes; family Distichodontidae; genus Distichodus; species Distichodus sexfasciatus. Next base: position 61,566 of record JAVGVS010000544.1, on the reverse strand, counting down.
CTTGACCGTGATTAACGTGCAAATACAGTAAGTAAATCACGGCGAAGTGCCTGTACACAGATGGTATTCATTACTGAGAGTTGAGGAGCCGGAGGTGGGGGGCGGGAGGCCGTCACCCATGTGTTAAAGAGGGTTTATACACACCTGGAGCAGGCCGAGGAGTTATGGTCTTACCCCCGGAGCAGGACAAGCTGCTGGATCTCTTTTTCCACCGCTCGCCTAGGCCGAAAGTAGAGCATCGCCTAATGTAGGTCAAACCTTGTGTTTATTCTAGGGTTGCACCGATGCGACGCGTACGTGGGATAAGGGGTTATGGACGATAATGACTCAAACAGCTGGATGTGGTGTGGGTGACGCTGGGCCCATCTATGGGAGCGATCTGTTGTGTCGGTTTTTCTAGATTCGTACGCTTGGTATCGTGTGGGCAGCGGTGCTGCGGTAAAGCCGGTTTAAAGCCGGTTGGTGACCGTCTCCCTTTTCATGACTAAACAAAACATTTTAAACAAGGCATTTGGTTCTGCATGGGCAGCAGAACTGCGGTAAAGTTGGCGTAACGTTCCACATCGGTTTGATATTTTTCGCTGAACAAAGTGTACAAACTCCAACATACTGATAGGACAGTGAGCAGAACAAGCAAGGCACGCCACACGCCCGAAAGTTCTGCTGTTTCATGTGCTTTGTTTAACTACACCAGGGTCTCGCCGGAGGTCTCTGCGTTCCTGACGGTTTTAGTGGCACGGTGTTAGGCAGCGTCACAATATGACACAGTGGCGTTTAAACAAATCCACTGTACAGAGTCTCCTCGGTCTGCTCCTCACCGAGAGATGTACAGATTATTCATTACACACCGATATCGGATCGCTGCCAGGGATCAGCCCGTGCACGAAGCACAGGTGTCTGTATCTCAACTGAGAAAGCTGGATCAGTGCGTCCCCACATCGGAGCAGGCCCAGCCGCCCGGATCCCTTTTTCCACCGCATGAAAGTGGAGCATCAGCTAATGTAGGTCAAAGCTTCTGTTTATTCTGCAGAAGCCGTCCAGCTCGCGTCATCTTTCCCCGCCTCCTGTTGGTTTTATCAGCTATTAAAACATTAGGACAGTTCCCGCACCATGTCAGTCCCAGCGCTCCCTTGCTCCTTCATTTTCTTTACGCATTTTGCCAGCGACAAAAAGGCAACGTCCTTACGCTTGAAGAATCCACAGAGCTTCTTCTGCACACTCGCCAAGGTCCCCATTTTTGGAGTCAAAAATGGGAGCGCTGTGTCTTTGCCAATAACTCGAGCAAATGTTGGCCCCTCGTCCAACCTGGGACCCCAAAAATGGCCTCATTGACTTCAGACAAGTTACCGTTCAGACGAGAGGTCATACTCACCTGGCACGGGGTGAAACCCTGATCAAGAAGGTGGTTTGCCCAGGACGAGGATCAGCCATTGCGCCCTGGTTGACTTACCTCTGCAAATTCCCCAAATGTGAGAGTCTCCACTGCGTAATTCGTGGTAGTGGGGGACTGTGTTTGCGCTCTGCCTGATAATAACGAGCGGTGGAGGTGGTGGTGGTGGTGCTGGTCTGGTGGTTAGGACACAAGTGCATTTGTCTCAAATAACACAGTAGACCTGACAGGTTCTCTCAAGTTTCTTTGCATTCGGTTATTGATCGTTAATAAATAAAGGATCAGTGACTGTGTTGGAATCCTCAAGAGTGATATTTCATCCTCTCTGGCGTTTTCTCAGAAGAGGCGGATTTGACGTGGGCTTGGCAGACCGAAGTGGTTTCAGTCATCTGGTAGATTTATCAGCATTTCACGTCAGAGATTCACAAGAACAGTGACCAAGAGGTCAGCGTTTAAAAATCCGTTCCTGTACCAGCACCAGAAAAAGGCAGAGCCCTGCCCGAGGAGAACGCGTCCAAATATGAATTTCCGAAAGTCGCGGCGCATTTTGGGTCAACAGGTTGAAAAGAACTCGCAGATGTAACCCATATGGGCCAGGACCGTACGCCGGCTGCTTTGCTGAATCCGGCGTTCGGAGCGCTAGAGAAGCAGGGAGAATGACTTTTCCCAGTTCCTGGTATAATGTCAAGTCCTTTGTGGACAGTTGCTGAGAAATTACAACCTCCTGATGATGATGAGCAAAGCTTGACGGAAAGCATTAATGCAGGCCAGTACCAAGCACACACACACACACACAACGTCGTAAGTCATAAAACACTGGCAACGCTGGTGCTCTTTTTTACTTCATCAGAGGCATTGCTGTCTTGGCTAATCAATCCCAGGTTTTCTTAAACATGTAGGATTTCTGTCGTTGAACGTTGCTCTGCTGCGGTGGAAGGATTAAGGGTCGACCGATTAGCGGAGGCCGATTATCAGTGTCGGCATTTTTGTTGCGCTACTGTGGCTCCACCGCCGTCTCTTCTCTCTGTGCAGTTTGCTCTTGACTCGCCGCTTTATTTGATGTCCTTGGATTGGCTGTATGTCACGCCAGCTTGAGGTTAAGTGAAGAGCACGTTGAGCAGCTTTGCTTTCTCCACCACAACCTGCTGCTGCTTCATGTTGAACACTAAAAGTTTTAGTTTTGTGTTGGTGTTTGTAAAGTTAAAAATTGTGACAGGTTTCCTTTCCCATTTTTGCATTTCGCTTCCGAAATAACGGCGATCGGCTGCGTCAGCTAGCAAAAACCTGTATCCTGAAGAGACGCCACCCTTGTGGTCAAAACAGATAAGGACGGTCTTAACGGAGAGGAGAAATGACAAGAAATCTGGCCGATTGTGGAAAGAGTTAAAAGGACGAAACTCTCGATCCCTTCCAAGATTCACGTCTTAAATATTTGCTCGTCCTCACTACCGCCGTTACGCCTCCCGCTACCAGATCTGCCAGAACGCAGCAGCTCCTGTAAAAACTGCAGCATCGTAAACCGTCGGCGCCCGACCACATTCCCGCTAAAGAACCCGTGACCCCTTCTCCCCCGGGTTAATGTGAATCATCTTTTAGTTTGTGTTCCCTCGTTAAAACTTTAATAGGCTTCTCTTTTCTTCACCAAGTGTGATGGACAAGTAGAACTTACAAAGAAGATCACAGCCAGATTGTTCTTAGACAGCGTGCAGAGACCATCAAACTGTAGATTCGACTCGACCATCACCACGCAGCCGAGTATCTACATATTGGGGCAGTTCGGGATCGGAAGGTCGTCTGGGCACCACTGAGGTACTCGTGAGCGTTGGACTCGTGTGCTACTCCAAGCACTGCTCTCTGGGTGCTGCCAAAAAGCTGCTCCTCCGTGGACGGGTCAAACGCAGAGCTCACGTGTGGCTGTGGTGCGCCGTGTGCCGTGCTGTGTTCACAATGACAAATAATCGCTCACTTGAATATCGCTTTATGATTAAATATAATCGTTAATTTATCATTCGAGTGAGATGGCACACAATCGCTCGCTTTCATTCGCCCCCTTCTTCCACTTAGGGTCACCTCTTGACTGTACCTCGCAGCCGTCTGCAGTTAGTTTAAACATTACAAAAGTCTCTCTTCTTCCTCTTTCGGCTTTTCCCTTCAGGGGTCGCCACAGCGAATCATCTGTCTCCATCTAGTCCTATCTTCTGCATCCTCTACCCTCACACCAACTAACTTCATGTCCTCTTTCACCACATCCATAAATCTCCTTGTTGCTCTTCCTCTCAGCCTCCTGCCTGGTGACTCCAACCTCAGCATCTTTCTACCTATGTACTCATTGTCTCTCCTCTGGACGTGTCCAAACCATCTCAGTCTGGCTTCTCTGACTTTATCTCCAAAACATCGAACATGAGCTGTCCCTCTGACGAACTCATTCCTGATCCTATCCATCCTCATCACTCCCAAAGAGAACCTCAACATCTTGAGCTCTGCAAATCAGACCTGGAAATCAGCGGCGGGAGGAGATGGTTGCTGTTTGATTCCCTCTCGGCTCGCTCGCAACAGAAGTCGGACTGGTTTCCTTCGTTCTGCAAGCCGCGATATTTTGATTTAGTGGGAACTGTTGTTCTTTCCTTTTGTTTGAAGCTCAAAGAGTCTGCGCTTATTTTCCACAGCATTGGGTTTATTTGGCTTAATCAGCCCTAGCTAGCATCTGAAGCGTGGAAGCGTCGCAGGAACGGCGGCTTGGAGAAACAAACAGACGTTCGTTTCCAGACCTAGTTTCGGACTCGACTGTTTAATATTCTCAAACCGAGCCTCAAGTTGTCGTACGGCGTCACGTCTGTTCCAAAACACACCGATGCCGTTCCCAAAGCGGCGTTCCCGTGATTCTTGATTGTCCTTACTCTGATTAATTACTGGAATAATAAGTGTGTGCTACATAATGAACTAATATGGAATAAGTCGGTAAAAGTGTCTTCCTCTTCATCTGGAGCATGCAAAGTAGTTTGAGATCTTTGTCACCTGGAGTTGCATGGACGTCTCCACTGGACATTAACCAGTACCCAAACGGAGTTGATAAACCCTGCGGCCAGCCCACATTCGCTCAGGTCTATTTTTAGCAACCTGCGCATCCTGAATCACTGTGATGTTTTTAGGAGAAGATGGATAACCATATCCTGTGCGCAGTGCTGGCCAGCTGACGGGTTTCCAGCGGAAAAAAGGCCTCGGGTTCGGACGCTCAAACGAACGCAGACCCTCGCTGTGGCGCTGCTGCGAATTACATTGTGATGTTTTGTAGAAGCCGAGCGAGGCCAAGAGGGAAAAGCATCTGAAGGATGGGCTTCAGCCATGACACTCTGCAAAGCATCTCTAAACGAAAAGCCAGAACACATGTTGCTCCACGTGACGATGTGAGAGTCGTCCTCAGAATCAGTCCCAGTAACGGCGAGGGGAGGTACCACTAAGGTCCCCCAAGCGCTGCTCCTTCACAGAAGGGGTCAAACGTTGAGGTCACATTTGGTGGCGGTGCGCTGCGCGTCACAAATAATCACTCAAATAGTCGCCGCAGGAAGGCTTGAGGGGTTTTCTCCGGAAAGACCCGTCTTAACGTATTCTCTCAGGATTTGAGACCGGTGCGTGTGAACGCAAGGCCATTCTCTTCGTGAAGCATTCTTGAAGTTATCCAGTCTGACAGCGAGCTAAAAGTCCTGCCCGAAATACGTCGCCCCTCATCACAAACACACCCCCGTCAACGTGCAGCCGCCCTCGTACCACACAGTTCAGCTCACGCGGTCCACACTCAACGCCATTACGTAATTCGGGGACGCGTCGGGATCCAGGCTGCTGACTCCCGGGCCCGGGAGCATTTAAAACAACGCAGACGCTGTCAGAAGAATAATCAGCGTCTCATCAGACAAAGTCTGATCTCAGGCCTGGCTCTGGTTTGTCAGACTGTTCCCATTCAACTTGAGTTGTATTTTTTTGAACAAAATTGTAAAATATTAATATGACCAATATGTGCAAGTTCAGAAGTAAATTCAGCTGTCGTCATCATTTCTGGTTTTAAGAGTTTGCCAGTGCCACTACGCTTTTGGCTGCAGTGGTGAGCAGTAAACACGGCACGAGCCCACTTTTTTTTTATGTCCGATACTAATGTTGTACATTTGGATTTCTGATGATATGATCAAATTTGAGACTTTTTAAAACGGAAAATAACGCTTTAAAAATGTCTGACTACACGACAGATTATTCTGTTCCCGCTTAAGGGAATACTTGACTTAAATCCTGTTTTCCTACTAACACAATGTAATAATTACACGCCCATACGTAGATGCTAAATGGTTTATTATTCAAATAACACATTTCTCTTCACGTTAAAATCATTTCGGTAATTTAGTGACGCTCCCTAATCCCGCGGCGCTGAAAGCATCAGGAACACAGGGGTTGTGAGTGAGAGCTGGCGTTGTTGAGGAAATTAAACAGTATAATGGTGTGTTGCGTCGCTTGTTCTGCTCATCGTCATATCAACATGTAGGAATTAGCGCGAACGTTGATCAATAAACCAGCTTTACCGCAGTCACACTTCACACGAAGAACCTACTGAGCGTCCACACCTTTACAGATCGACTCCAGATCAGCCCAAAGCCACCGATACCCGGTCCAGCTGTGTGTCGTTATCGGAGCGTCGTCTGATCCATGTATGCCACGGAAGGCCTCTGTTGGCGCTAGGTTTGGATACACGCCGACCGGTTCGTACGTCATAAAGCGTTTTTTTTTTTTCTCCCTCTTCCAAACCGTCCCACGTTATGTAAGATAAACGAAGAGGGTCTGGAGCGCATATGGCCAGGCCGGACTCACGCCCCTGCCAAAACGGAGAGCAGCCGAAAGCAGATTTATCATAACATAATCACGGCGTGATTCCGCGTTGGCTTTCCGATAGCAGACGGTCGGAACAAATGTTTGATATACAATTTGAAAAAAAAGGGACGGGGATCGATTACAGCGGCTTTACCTATGAACGTTGACCTTTAACCTGCAACGATTCTGCCAAGTCGGGGCGTCACGGCGGTTCCAGAACAGCAGGCGTGGCCGCGGAGAGGACCCGACGTTCCGAAGGCCAAACGGCTGAGCCCAAAAATACATCATCCAGCTTAGGTAAAGCCGTGAGCAAATGGGACTGCGGTTTGACTTCTGCCGACAGCGCCGTTGTTGCACCTTTACCGTGTCTTGTTTGATATAAAGGACTTTCCAGCAAAGTAGAGCGCGCTGGCAAAATATGTTATAGGTTAGAATTCAGCCAGAAAGTGGTTGATTCAGTGGATGAAAATTATCGTTCATTTGAAATGTCTGGACTTGGGAACTGCTCTGTGTGTGGTGTGACACTGATACCGCTGGTGAATATGATTAAAGGGTAACGTTAATATGTCGCACCGGCGGCACTTTGTGAAAGTTTGCTTCAGAAATTACGTACGCATCCTATTTTTCCTCTAATGACACTTTTCACGTCAAGTCCATGAAAGTAAGAACGCCACGACGGTACGCGCTCTCGGCAAATCAAGCGGGAGCGCGTCTCAGAAACGAGGAGATGGTGAGCCTCTGCTTCGACATCTGTTCTCTGACAGTAATCCTGAAGACGTGCTCGATGAAGCTTTCTGTCAGCGCTGGGAAATCCTGAACATTACTCAACACGGGAACCTGCAACGAAATGAAACAACTCCTCCGAGGAGGAAACCCGAGGCTGGATCTGTCCGTCTGTTCTTAACCTGATAAATACGAGGACGATAAGGAGGAGAGAAATGGATCCGATCTCGCGTCCGCAGCCGCTTTCACTCAAGTCGTCTAGGCCTCGCCGGGAATTCGGCCAGAACCATGTCCTTTGAAAACAGTCGCATAAAAAACAGTCCCGAATACCAAACCAGCTCTCTGGGGATCGGATCGCGCAGCACGTATCTATTAATACGATCTCGGTAACGAGGCGACCCAACGTCTCATTCAATTACCCAGATTCCAGCATTGCTAATAAAACGAAAGCAGAAGACGGAACAGGCCGTGTCGGAGCTCATTGTTGGGTTATCCCGGTTAAACGGCACAAAACATTCTGCTCGAAGCCAGAGCTCAGATTTACAGCGATTTCGAAATGAACTCTCGCGCCTGCGAGGCACGCCGTCCGTGTGATTGTTTCCGAAACGTCTTTCTGGACAGAACATCGGTGACCAGATTAACGTTCAACAAGATCAAGATGTCCACACGGGGAAAGTCAACCTCAATAATTAGGACATTGTGTGATTAAAAAACAAAAACACAAGGAGGTTTGTATCTTTGCACATAACTTATGTGGTTTTCAAACAAGTTAAAATATTATATTGCAGCATTCGTTGTGAAATGACGAGTGATCGCACACGGTTTATGCGATTGTCATTGTGAACACAGCACAGCACCACAACCACATGGAACCCTTGCGCTTGACCGCAGCACGCAGGGAGCAGCGCTTGGGGCCGGAACCTCAGCGGTACCTTTATCAGTCCGGGACTTGAGCAGGCGACCTTCTGACGGGGTAGTTTTGTATAAACATGGCACGATACCACTTTTTTCTGTCTGATACCGATAGCGATATTCGGATACATTTGGACGTCAGCCGATATGATACAAAACGAAGTTTAAGCAAATTTGAACGTTATTTAGGATTTTGTATGACATTTAAAGTGTAGTGAGCAATATAGCAACGGAATGAGAGTGAAAGACGTTGCCAACGTTACGGGTGAAAGGTACAGAGCTTAAGTAGAGGTGTCGGGTGGGAGAACTCAGTGGTACTGCTCTTAGCATTTTAGGCAGTAAAGCTGTAATGCATATATCCTCAAGTAGCAACGTCGACTCGTTTAATAAATGTATTTACACAACGCCCTGCAGCGCCGTAACCCCCGTCATCCCTCCCCTTTTAGCGGTTTGTACCGTTCGCGCAAGACAAAAAATGGCGAAGTGTAGAAAAACGACCCCTGACACGACGGTTAGCCGCAAACTGCAATAATCTAATCGACAAATGCCAACAAAAACGCAGCGTTCCTGAAGCGGCTGCACCCGAGCCAAGAGAAGAACGGTGTCCGGTTTCCGAGACGCCGTGTTCGATATTTTCTCAGCTGTTGTTTTGCGGACACCCCACCGAGACTGCGGTTTTCCCACGCCGCGTCCGTACGGGAGATTTATGTGGCTTTTGCACTAATTTCCCCGCGAGCGATAGCCAGTTCATAAAAATGCTCTTAGTGGCGGGGGGAAAGGGACGCGCGCATGTTGTTCTTAATGCGATCCGTTCCTCCGCAGTGTGTTCCGTAACGTCGCCCTCGCCGCCGTTTGCCAGCGGGGGGAGGGGGGGGACACAGGACGTTCCCCAGGTTTATCTCCAGCACGCCGCGTTCCTGACGTTAACGAGGCCAGCGAGGTTTTCCGTACTGTATGTCCCATGCGACTTGCGCTGACACGGAGCGCCTTCGGGCCACAACGAGGCAGAGCTCACTGGGAAACCCTGACGTCAGTGTTAGAGGTGGAACAGCTCTCCAGAGCCACGCTTCAGTGTATACTTCCGCAGATACTGGTACTCACAGCAAAGCAGTGCTATTAGTACCAGTACCAGCATGGGTACTGAGGAGGTTGGAGGTTAGCTGCTGAGATCCTTGGAGTCGTGTCGAGGCTGAGTTCGCTGGAAAACCCCGACATCAGGGTTGTCTTTTTTTGTCTGGTCCTGGTGTTAGTAAAGCATTAGGTAGGATTCTGTTGTGTCTGTGTAGCTTCTAAGGCCACCGCTTTTTGTAAGTGGTGACTCTTGTAGCACCTCTTAAAAACGAAAAACTACGATGCAAGGCGTAAACGAGGAACCCTCCTCACGCAAGTGTGTCACATTTACCATATTTACAGCTCGCCCTCTCCCCGTTACAGCGCAAATGCCGAGGTTCGGTGTGGGACTCTCAGGCTGCGGCCGTTTGTACCACACTTTTTGGGTTGGGTTTCAAAACGTTCAGTCCCACGCCATACGCAGCTACATGAATCTGTTCTGTATTTGTGTAAATTTTTGGCCTCGGCTTGCCCAGACCCCTGCACGCTTTTTTGTCTTTCGGGTGCAATCCCCATATTTCAGCCCCGCAAAATTTCCACACGGGTCCAAGACTTTTGGCAGCGGCGGCTCCTTCTTCGTCTTGGCGTCGCTCCTCGTAATGAAGCGAGCAGAAGATCACTGCGTCCGTACGCTCTCGGCCGACCTCATCTATCTCCTCGCTCTTTCCTTTCCCCCTTTTCTTTTCCTCTCCCCGTGTTCCTCTTCCTCTTTTTTCCTACTCATCTTTCACTCTTCTCTGACAGGCCGTTTTTGCAGCCAGCTCGAGGCCCGGTTTTTATGGTCAGTCGAGGGTTTCAGAGAGGGCTAGAGAGGGTTTATAGCGCCGGCTGTAGAACCCATTACGGCAGACGACGGAACCCGCGCCAGGCCCTTGTGCCACCGCGCCCAATTTATCAGAGCCCGTTATGCAACGCCAGAGCTGCTCGATTGCAGCGAAAAATCATTATCGCAATTATTCTGGCCAATATTGAGCTCACAGTTACGTAGCGTCGTTATATTCACGATTGCGTTTCTGGTATTGTTTTGGGTTTTTGTAGACTTTTTGGACTTTTTGGACTTGGCCTGGACCTCAAGACTTGGAGCTAACGTCAGGTCTTTTCAGACTGGAGACTTGACTTGTACTTGCTCCTTAAAGACGACTTGCCTCTCAAGATACTTGAGATGTGACGTGGACTCCAGCTCAAAGAGTTAGGACTTACCTTGGACTCGAGCTTAAAGATTTAGGACTTGACTTGGACTCGATCTCAGAGATTTGAGACTAGACTTCAGCTCATGCTCATAGACTTGACTTTTACTTGCTCCTTTAAGACATCACCTGAACTTGCCCTTCAAGATACTTTAGATTTGAGCTGGACTTCAACTCAAAGATTTAAGACTCAATTTGGACTCGAGCTTAAAGACGTGAGACTTGACTTGCTCCTCAAAGATTCACCTGGACTTGAGACTTGACTTGGATTCCAGTTCAAAGTTGGACTCAAGTTTAAAGATCTGGACTTAAGACTTGACTGGCACCTGAGCTCAAAGAGATACGTTCGTGATTCAAAGTTGATGAATTGCACAGACTTATGTAACAGCACATCTTTTAGCGTTTTGTGGAGTTTTGGAGGTGGAGCAGGAGGCTCTTTGGGGCCAGAAGGGCACTAGTTAGGCGCTTCTGGAAAGCAGCTGTTTGTACAGGAAAAGTCCCCGATGAGTATCAAACCTCGACCGTTCGATCAGCCGAGCTGCTGGGAGCCTCATGACTGAGGTATGCTAGGACACCGCAAGTTCACACAAACACTAGGGTCTGCACACAATTTCCTCAGCTCTTGCTTTCCCACAGAGAGAGGGGGAGAGTCCCGCCTCCCCCTCCCTCCGTTCCATCCTGAGGTTTACCCTGAATCACGTCGCGGTAATAACCCGGCGAGAAAATCTCCAAAACTTCGACACCCCCACAACCGCACAACTGCACGGGGCCTGCGTTTCCATGGAGATGCTTCCCAAAACAGCAGCATCAGCTCACGCTGTCCATCCTAGAGAGAGAGAGAGAGAGAGAGAGAGAGAGAGAGAGAAAATAGCAGGAAGCACCTGTCTTCCCCCACGTGCAGTCTCTCCTTTCTGCATGATCTTAGAGCTGGACAGTGTGGTCGTCGATCTTAATATTTTAGAGTGCCGGACCACTGAGCTACTAATGAGCTTAAAATTAATTTCTTCACCCTTTTGTCTCTTCTTAACACGTGCAGCCTCTTCAGGAATTCCCCATCTAGCGTGCTTTTGTGTTCTGCTTGTCCAGGACAACGTTCCACGGCTTTTCCCAACGGCTGGATATTATTGGGAATCACAACCAAGTTCCGTAAAGGCTCGAGATTCCCAACTCCCCCAATACAACAGGCTTCCCGGGAGGCACTGGACCCGTTTCAACGTGGAGCTGTTAGCCCCGCGACCTCGCAGTCCATATTTTTAGGAGTTCCTGCCGAAAGATTCTTGAAAGGTGTTTTATGAAACGCGAACCGTTATAGAGCACTTTGGCGCTGTTAAATTGGGCCGTTTGCGGACGTTTGGAGCCGTGCTGACTTCCTGAATGATGAATAAAGGCATTCAAGCGGAGTCGGGTCGGGGAGCAGTAAGAGTTCGTTGCCGTTCGAACAGCGATTTCAGGGCACGTTCACTAGCAGCGGGGGGTTCGTAGCTGGAGCCAAAATAGTCCGAATGTAGTGGAGCGTGACCATCTTCCCGAGTAAAGCCCTCTGCTGCGGTGAACACGTCCAGCCGGTTTCTGCAGGTTGGGCCTTCTTCAAGCGTTGTGCGGTGTGTATGTTGAGGATTAGGTCAGTCACATCCACGAAAGCACAATGCAGAGACTTTACCACATTGGGAGTCTTGTTGGCCAGGTGAAGTCACACCTACAAGGAATTTCACCTGACGTTTTGCTCCAAAACCATCCTCCATAAAAAACACACATCAAGAGTAGAGGTGCGACCCTTCACTCGTCTCACGATACGATTACGATGATCAACAATTTGATTAACGCGATATCTTGACGCATCACGAGTGCATGCAGATGGAGCGTGGGTCGAACATGGAAAACCCACTGCGTCGATGCGGAATCGTCCACGCCTGCGGTGCGATTCATCGATTACGTGATTCATTTCAACACCACCAGTAAAGTGCATTAAAGAACGACGAGACCACGACTGTGCGCGACTTACCGAGCTCATGAACGGGCGTAGAACGGTAACACGTAGCTCTGTTTCCTTGGGGATATTTGGCTTCATAAGACACTTCGTTTTTTGCAGAAAAAAGTATAAATATTTTAGGGGTCGTATGATTATGGAGCAGGCTGATTATCTGTGTATAGATACATTTTTTAAAATGTGCAGCTTTGGCTGAACTCTCCCCTCTGTGGTCATGAGCAATGCGTTTGAATGCCCAACCCCCCCCCAGGATTTCGCCATGTTGCGATTTTAACTATTAACGCAAATTCTGCCAATCCCCACAAACTCTTCACAACCGTGCAATTTTGAGCAAGTACCACAACTTTTCCACAATTTTTGACCAATCGTTGTCGTTTCCTGCAAAACGTTGAGCCGTACGTCAGCGAACTCACTTCCTTGTTACGTTTGGAAGACACAGGAAACGTGTGATGAAAATGCCTCATGTTTACCTTCAAAAATAACTTAGTGGTTAATGGTTAACAAAAATATATGTGGTTTTTATTTTTTATTTTTAATTCATTGTTAAAGGATCATTATAAAAGGGGCAAAATGCTATTTTTTCTGCCACTTTGACTTGCTCCAGCAACTTAATTGTAGCAAAATATAAATATACCACAAAATGAAACGTACCACAACTTATCACAATTTTTTTGAAAAGCTGCTGCAAAATCAGGCATTTTAGAAAAAAAGACCCGTGGTTAGACGTCGTTCGTCGTTCCACCTGTAACTTTATCAAGTTCTCAGATTTAAACATACTCTAAAAAGCCTTTAGATTTCACACGTTTTGCGAGTAGTGTTTAAAATTCTTGATTCCAGTTTCCATCCCTGTGATGGATCAGTAATGATCAGTGTGGACCCTGGTAAAGGGTGACAGAGGTTAGGACACTCGTCTCTGGACCAAGAGGTTGTGGGTTGGCATCCTACCTCCTGCACTACTATCACTGGGTGCCTGAGCAAGACCCTCAACCCCAAGTTGCTGCACCGGGGAGACCGTCTCTGAACTGGGGAAATAAAAGTCAGTCTGGACGAGAGCGTCTGCTAAACACTGTAAATGCTGACTTTTTCTATCAAAACTCTGATGAAGAGCTCTCTAAGAGGCACAAACTGGGCCTCACGCGGCACCGATGGCCCACTTTCACTGTTTAGGTTCCGCTTCCCCAGACTCCCCACATTAATCCTCTCATAATCTCACGCTCATTACACAGCGTTTACACAAAGTCACAAACCAGCCATCAATCAGCAAACACAAGACGAACCAACGGGAGCAACCAAAAATGGAAGTCGTCGTCGTCGTTCCCGTCCCCGAGGGGGTGACTGAACCCCACAACGACCACGCGCGTTTTTGACGATGGAATTGGCAGGAAGTGCGTTTCGACCATTCCTCGTGATGATCATGACACGTTGACGTATATAGTCGATCATCAGTTGTACAGGACTGGAACAAGCGGGGGTCCCACAGAGAAATAAGAGACAAGTCACCGTTCCCCGCGCTCTGTTCCTAGCCTGTCGAGGATCGAGTTTTTCGAGTTTGAAATGAGCCAGGTGGGCTGGGCGACTGCTCCAGAAAAAAACCAACTCTTCATCCCGGTATGGAAATATAATCGCAGTAGAAATAAACATTTGCTCTAGCTCGACAAGTTCCAGCATCCCGTGCAGTCACTTTATCAAAGTTGTCCGAGTCCCTGCTGTGCACGGGAAACTCTGGCAGTTGCGGCCATGTCAAAATACTCCACCTGTCCAACAGGAGGGGGCAGTTGGCGGCGGGATGGTTAGTGCATTCGCCCCGTGATCGGAAGGTCTCTGGATCAAATCCTGGACGGGAAAGGTACCGCTGAGGTACTCATGAGCAAGGGACCGTCTCCAAGTCATGCTGCCCATGTCAGCCGCCCACTGCTCCTTCACGGATGGGTCAAATCCCCATCTTGCAGGATTTAACCCTGGCATCTGCATTCTGTGGCACCTGGCAGGTGGAGTAGCACGGGCAAATGGAAATTGAGAAATCTGGCTGTAGTTCGGAACGTTCAATGCCGAGTGCGGTTCCTCTGAGATTCCGAGTTCCAGCTTGCCAGATTTTTTGGGGGGGGAAACATCACGCTGACATAAAGCAGCTGGGACTCCCAAAAAAAGGCTCAGACGGGACCTCGCGAGCATGGACACGCTCTGTTGAACGGGAACATTTTCGGCGGGAGGGGGCTACGAGTGGTCAGGGCTACGTGGAGGAAGGTATGAAACCCCAGCATTCCTCCTTTCTTCCCTACTCATCGATGCCTTTCTTCACTCAGCGTTTTGGATGGAGTGGAGGTCCCTGGCAGTCCCTCGCGCCGTCCCGTTCAAAGCCTCAGGTGCAGGCTAATTTACACTCTTGCTTTCAACAATAACTCAATCTCTCCCCCCTTTTCCCCCTCCCGTCCTCCCTTCAGCCGTTGTTTTGTCTTTGCCGTCCCCGTAGCAACTCCTCTTTTCCCCCATAACTCCTGCCGACTCCGCGGAGGGAAATTCCAGCCGCCGCAATCGATTTGTGTCAAATGGATCGCGCCGGTTCAACAGACGTTCTCCAGAAACGGTGTTTTGTGTTTAAGATGCCACAAAGTGATAGTGTGATGACTCTCAGCTTATTCTTCTTCTACTTCTCTCAATTTTTTCGCACCTTTCACACTCCTACCACAGTTTTGGACACTGCTTGCTCCAGAGAGAAGTGCGAGCACGGGGAGGGTTAAATGGCTTTTCAGTTCATTAAGGAGACGTTGGCTTGGTGTTTGTGTCAGTAGCCTGATTGCAACCCTCTTTTCTGGTCAAAACAGTTGCAGCTCCCTATTTTGGCCACAAGGTGGTGTGTCCATTAAGGAGAACTGAGTCACTGCTTATCTTGTGGTTAGCATATTCCTGATGCGAGCATAACATTTAAAGAGATTTAACAGACTCAGAAAAATCAAAAATTGTAAAAAGTCTTCAAGTACTCTTGAAATTAGTAAGACACTGGGGCATGATCACAGAACAATCCAACGTTTTGTTGCAAAAAGCCAGCAGGGTCGTAAAAAAGACACAAGTTAACTGAGAAGAATCAAGCGTGAAGTTACCAGGAACCCATTATCCTCCAGTTCCACCGTATTCCGTAACTGCGACCTACCTGGAGTTCCCAGAAGTACAAGGTGTTCAGTGTTCAGAGACATGGCCCAGGTAAGGAAGGCTGAATCCCGACCCCCACTGAACAAGACACGTAAGTTGAAACGTCAAGACCGGGCCAAGAAACATCTCAAGACAGATTTGTTTTTTCAAAGGTTTTATGGACTGATGAGATGCGAGTGACTCTTGACGGACCAGATGGATGGACCCGCGGCCACAGAGCTCCACTTCGACTCACACGCCGTCAAGGTGGAGGTGGGGTACTGATGTGGGCTGCTATCATTAAAGATGAGCTAGTTGGACCTTTTCGGGGTCAAGACGGACTCAAAATCAACTCCCAAAGCTACTGCCAGTTTTTAGAAGACACTTTCTTCAAGCAGTGGTACAGAAAAAAATCTGCTTCTTTCAAGAAGACCATGATTTTTATGCAGGACAGTGCTGCATCGCATGCATCGAAGTGCTCCACTGCGTGGCTGGCCAGTAAAGGTCTGAAAGATGACAGAATAATGACATGGCCCCCTTCCTCACCTGACCTAGACCCTGTTGAGAACTTGTGGGCCCTTCTTAAACGGGAGATTTACAGTGATGGAAAGCAGTACACCTCTCTGAACAGTGTCTGGGAGGCTGTAGTTGCTGCAGCACAAAACTTTGATCATCAACAGATCAGGAAACTGACCGATTCCATGACTGGCAGGATTATTACTGTTATTGAAAGGAAGAGTGGCTATAGTGGTCACTGATTTTCGTTTAAATGGCAAAAACATCTGTTAAATTTGAGTCGTTTGTTGATAATTTTCACTTCAACAGATGTAAATGAAAAAGTCAGATGGTAAAGTTGTATTGTCGCTTGACGCAACGGAGGTTTCCGAGAAAAACGAGCGTTTGTGTTGCGTGGGGTAAAATGTTGGATTTTTTGTTTTTAGTGTTTTGAAACAGTGGAAGGTCTATACTGTACTGTTGTGAATAAATTTGGCTGAAAAACTTACCCTTTCCATCCTAAAAACGTGACTTTCTTGAGGTGAGGAATTCAATTCCAGCAGAATGTTAAAAGTTTCTGTTTTGACCGCTCTACTTCAATATTTACGGTAAATCCACTGGTTGACTAGCGTGAAGATATTTCTCCGGAATCCATCTTCGTCTCCCGAGTTCAGTTAACCTAACGCAGGTAGGCTATCCGTGTGGCTGTGAATGCAGCGTAGGCTACCGTAAATGCAAACGTAGCCGCGACCGCACCAAGCGTCTGTGAGTGCTACGGCGATAGTCAACTTCAAAGGCGGATTTCTCCGTTTCTCACTTGGCGTGACAGGAGAAACCCGACTCCTTTGAATGTTGGTATCGTTTTGAAGCTTGATTTATGCCCTTTCATGAAAACATAATTTGAAATTTTGCGACAAGCGACTGGTTTTGCCGTGGAGGGTCACATGTATTCTCCTGAGAAGGTGCGCACTCACATTTCCTTTGCATAAAAATTCATGGTTCAGGTGTATCAACATTTTGGATTGACCTTTAACACCGTATTTGTTCTATATTAAAATGAATCCTCAGAATACTCACTTGCCCAATAATCGTGCACACGGTGTAGTTTCTGAAGCTCTTGGTCTTGTCTCGGACTCAGGATTGTATTTGAGACCAGCCGAGACTCTGAGAACGTTACTATTAACGAGCTGTTTACTGTAGGATTGAACAACTTCTCATTTGAGCCAGTGATGATCTCACATTTCTAAAACGTAACCAAACCACATTTTAAACCGTACTCCAAACCCCTTGTCTTTGGGGCGAGTTTGGTCTTGAGGAGTGTGCTGCCACTGTGGTTTGTTGACTTGAACAAACGGTGTTACCTGATTGCAGTAAAGTGTCACCAACTCAGGGCATCTGAGCTGGACCTAAATCCTAAGTCCCTGAAATGAGGAAATGCACGTCCCCGTGGATCAGAGCATCTGCTAAATGACACAAACGTTAATGTTCCATGTTGCTTCGTGCGTGTCGTTCTCAGGGCCGCGTTGGTTCGATCTCAGTCTCGACTCTTCAGAGTCTCAGTCTTGGTCTTGGTCTGGGTTTAGGTGGTCTTGACTACGACTCTACTACAGAAGCAGTCGTGCAGGTTCTTGGGGAATTGTGCATCTAGATTCTAACCCCAGCATCGACCTAGCTTCCTAAAGTTCAGTCCCAGACGGGAGTGCAGGGGCTTTAGGCCTCATTCGTCCACCGTTCTTACCGTCACTTACTTGAGGTTTGATCTTGCTCTTTGCTTCTGCACTTGTGCGATGTACTATTTCAATGTTTTCCTGAAGAATACACTCAAGAGTAGAGAGAAGATATCGCCGAATGAGCTCCATTGTTCCAACATCTGCACTGACAGTCAACCTCCTCCCTCTCTCTCCTGCTTTGTTCACACCTGACTAAATTACAGGTGAAACCTTGCTGACAGAGAGGCAGGTGGAGCAGGCGGAAAGCGGGACGGGACGCCATTTGGGGGGGAGGCGGGCGAGACGGTGAAAGTGGTGAGAGGTGAGCAGTTACGCGATGCATCGCTTTCGTAACACGACTCATACTGCGCTTAGCGAGAACACGCTGAAAACAACACTCTGCAGCAACCATGCTCCCAAAAGATGCTTAATACGGTGACTTCTCTCTTTAAACACACACACACACGGCCGTTCCAGGTGCCGGAGAGGAGCTCGTGTGTGTGTGTGTGTGTGTGTTATTGGGAGGCATTTGGTCCATAAACAGTCTCGTAGTGGTGGTGTTACTGAGGCACGTGAGGGGGAAGGAGAGCAGTAGTCCAAACACGTGCCTCTCTCCTCTCTTTCTCTCTCCCTCTCTCTCTTTCTCTTCTCCGACCAGGCTTTCTCTTTCCTACTGCCTCACTTCAAAAACACTAATGACTTTAAGACGTTTCTGTCCCTGTCCCAAGAAAAGAAGAGAAAAAGAGACAGTCACTCCAAACAGTTAAAAAAAAAAAAAAGGAGAGCGTGCAAGTCACAGGGCCCTCTAGTGGCAGGAACGGCTCGGTGTCCCGCGTCGGCAAACGAAACTCACGAAAAGCACAGAGAGGTTTCCATTTTCCACCCGGGTCAAAGGTAGTCTTTCAGATGTCTCGCGGTCTGGTGTAGTTGACCGTGAGCACAGCACTCACTTCAGGGTGTATTAATGCTGCTAAACTCTCGGGTCGGATCTGTGCGATTGTTGCCGTAGGTCATTACCAGACGTGCACAAAAAACCCCAGTCCCAACGCAAGTCGTTCTCTGTCGATTCACATTTTTCTACTAACGTAGCGGTCCCGTAGATGGCGCGACGTGGAAGTCTGCCCAGTTAAGAGCTGCTGCAGGTGAGCGTGATGGAAAGGCAGTCAGCCTACGCTACATTCAGTACACTACATTTGAGTCGGTGTGATTTTACCGACGATCTCCCACAGTCCAACGGGAAAAGTCACTCAAAACGGCAATCTGGAAACAAGCTCATCTATGTATTGAATCGTGAATCGCTTTCGAATCCAAATGTGAGCCCAAAGAATCGGAATCGAATCGATTTTCTGAATCCCGCGCCCCTAGTAGTTTGTTGTTTGACGGCTTCCCGGTCCTCGAGCGCAGGCCTTTCCTGGTTGCTGTTCGTACCTTTTTGTTTTCCTTGTTTTCCAGACGTTTTCGCTGTTTTGAGGGAATCCTCCGGTTTCACGTGGGCACCCGTTTGCCATCGTCTGTACCTCGTCTTGTGTTTGCATCGGCTATTACCCTGACCCTCTCCGTTCGCATTACCGACCAGCTAACACCAGGTGCGCTCCAGATTCTAGGTGTCCAGTTCAGACTCGTGTTATCTTAAGGGCCGGAATAATCGTGATGTCCAGAAGTACCTCGGTAGAACCTTTACTGAGCCTGGATTTGAACCAGCAACCTCCCGAATCCCATGAGCAAAGTCTCTATAATTCTTAGATAATATTATATGATTAGAGGCACTTGATAGTGTAACGGTTACCTCCTTGATCAGAAGGTCGCTGGTTCGAATCCCAGGACCGGTAAAGGGACCGTTGCGGTACTCATTAGCAAGGTACCGTCCCCGAGCAGCTGCTCACTGCTCCTTCGCGGATGGGTCAATTCAGAGGTGGGATTTGGTTGTGGTACACTGTGTGCTGTGCTGTGTTCACAACGATAAATAATTACTCACTCGCACCACCACCACTGCCCGGTAACAGTGAGTTCTGTGATAAATGGCTGTGGGAATCCCGGGGTTTGCTCCACTGAGTCACACGCAGCTGAATTTGTGAAACGACGCACTGTTTCATGGGCTTAGTCATCAAACAGCTGACGTAAATCACACACAGCATCCTCTGAGATGTTGGCCACCGACTCGCATGCCTTCCTCATGTTGTCGATGCTTTGTTTTGCAGGCGTTGCGCCGGCGACACCACGCTGGACGACCTCTCGCAGCCAAGGGTCGAGTTGTTCTGCGGCGTGAGGTTGGTGAACGCTGCTCCACGACCGGGTCCAGTTATCCCAGTTCTCACGTCACGGGCAACCGGCGCCTTAAATAACCGCGGCAGCGACTCTGGGAGAGGTGAGGGACGCTAAAGGATCTGACGTCCCGATGCGTCATTTCATATCTCACAACACTCGGGGCTCTCACACTCGTAAGAACAGCAAAGGTGCCAAAATTCGCCTAGATTTTTACGCAGTTGACGGCAAAATGCATGGTTTTACGCCGTTTTATTTGTTAAAAACGCAGCTTTTTATGACGTAAAATGACTGCAAAAGGCAGCGCTTCTTGCGGCGCTCTAGTGAGGTGCTTCGCGGTGATTTGTGGCAGCTTTGGCATTGCGTAGTTCTGTGTGAGGGTGTAGAGCGTTTGGAGTCCACGTGTAGGACACACGAGTTGAACACGCACACACCAGATTTTGCTTGTGGAAGTTCCTGTGTGTCTACATCCACCAGGAATAAATCTTGCTGTAAACAGTGGACTTTAGCGACGCCACGAAATTAACGATGGCGTTTAATACGAAACGACAGACGTTTAAATTTCATCGTCCGATATTTTTCACTCGGCCCTAATACGAGGCGCGAACCGACGCTTAGCCAGTTGAGATATGTACCGGACCGCGGATTTGGAGGGCGTTACACCTTGTGGTAGACACGTACAAAATATGAACACCAAGGAAGACGCGAAACGATCTTCGATATTCAAATTTGGCTTTATTAGAAAACGAGGCCTAACCTTACACCGAGCTCTAACGTCAAATAAAGCCAGAGAATCAACAGCCGCCAGAAACAAAATAATTCACATACAGATAAAACATCGTAAATACATATTTTACAAAAAAACACAACCGTTAAATAATGTTCGTACCTGTTTGGTCTTTAAAAAAGTACAAAAGCACAGACTACGGGAGGCGTCGCCGCCGCCATCACGTCTAAACTCGTACCGATCGGCTAAAGTCTTCTAACTCGTCGCGTGCGGAAGGTTTTTTTTGCAAAAGACGAAAGCATGGTAAATATTAAAACGGGAACATTACACACTCGTCACACGTCTATCATCACAATGCGTCAGTTACAATCGTTCAGTTACGCTTCACCTATCGGCGCACGAGCGCAAAGCCGCAAGTCTCACGAGAAAACAACGCACCGGTCCTGAAAGAAGGCACTGACAAATGAAAAGACTGTAACTGGCCTCTCCAACAGTAACACACGAAAAAAAAAAGCAAAGAAAGGAATTAAACAGGAACGAACAAAGAACCCTGACGAGAAAAAATAAAAACCAGTTGCTCCCAGAAAAAACCCCAACCCTTACCACTAAACTCCCACAAAACCAGCAGAAAAACAGGTGAAAATACACTCCGGCTCCGTAACGCCAGGCCGCTTGCGTCCCGCGAGTTGCGTTTCAGGGGGACAAGCGTGGCAGCGGTCGACCGGACTCCCTCTGGTGTTGACTACGGAAGGCAGCTTTCCTGTGGATGAGAGATAATGAGCTTAAACACAAACGTCATTAGGGCACATTAACGGCTACATACAGCCTTCACCGGACGCTCTTTATCTAGAGCCACGTCCGTTTCCCAACTACAGCCACGGTCCACCCTCAGCGGCTCGGGGTTAAGGCCCTTGCTCTGGGGGGGGTGACGGTGACGGTCGGGACGCCAGCCCCCACGTCTGACCACCAGCTCGGGTTCACCTCGTGCCTTATTTCTGAGCGCGCAGTGGAGCTTCCACTAGCAAAATCCGGTGGGCGTGCGTTCAACCGTGCCTGCAACACTCCGCGCTCGGGTCTATGGAACGCCAGTTCACCTTGAAGGTACCATACTAGTCACTAGAACGCCACGAAATACTGTTAACAAAAAAAGAAAAAAACGCCATCACAACAGTGTTTTACTGTCACTTGTGTAAAAATACAGGCACGTTGTGGCACATTTGGCGTTCCGCTTGAGCGTGTGGAGTGTTGAGCGCACACAGACGCCAGATTTTGTTTGCAGAAGTTCACCTGAATTTACAGAAAATGTACGAGACGTTGTTATACCGGGTTATGAAATGTTGATGAGATGTATCGGGATGAGATTTTGTTCGTATCGCACAGCTCTGCTACGCCTCGGATCTGGTGTTTAACGCAACTCGGTGACTGGAGTCTCCAGCCCGGAGGTGGAACAATTTGGGTCCTGGACTACAAGCATCCAGCAGGTTTTTGGGTCTCATTCACCAGCTGTTATTAAGAAGAAACGTGTTGAGAAGTTTCTGACCTTCACCACTGCTTTCTTATTTAGGATTTGGCCCTAGGTGAGAAGTGGAAGCCTCTGGACCAAGAGGTCGTGGGTTCAAATCCTACCTCCAGCACTACCGTTAGTGGGTCCTGGTGCAAGAGCCTTAACCCCAAGTGGCTGCAGGGAGACTGTCCCAGTAGTTAGGAAATCACGTTGGTCACCCCTGTGAAAGTTTACTGCATCGTGCGTTTACAGTCATGGCTTTTAGGAGAAGCTCTTCCCCCAGAGCCAATTACTTCGGAGACGTCTTCCCGAGAGCAACGTGGGGTTAAGGGTCTTGGCCAGTGATGGTGTTGCTGGAGATAGGAAGCACTAAACCACACCCACGCGTGCCTGTTGGTGCGCAGCGTCATCTTACTGGCTTGTCCACAATTCTGCAGAGATATTGTACCATTCAAACGTCTGCTGGAAGTGGACACCTACAAAGTCAGGGTTTCGAATGACGTGGCCGGGCTATCGCTTGATTAGAGAAGAGAGAGCTACCTTGTGTCGGGCGGCGGGGTCAGCAGCTGTGCGTGGACGTACTGTCACGCCTCAGGTCCAGCACCCTGTCAAACACAACGACATGGTGATAAACACTACACAGCGTCACGCCACACACTGTGTACAGAATGACTTTGCTTTAAGATGTTCTGCATCGTCTCAAACGTTTTAACTTTTCGTGAGGTTTCTGGTTGCAGATGTGAAGGTGAGACGGTTGGAACGGCACATCTGACGTACGTAAGCCCTGACTGATGTTTACTCTCCACACGTCTACGTCACTCAGACCAACGGGAGCCAAAGTGCAGCTGCGGTAAGCTCTTCCACAGGACGGACGGCAGTATAAACACACGAGGCCTCTAGACCTAGATCAGATACTCCGTGTGTGCACTGGTAGATCAATTAACGATTGCTCATTCTAGGTCTCTCCACCTGTCTGCAACATTATACACCTGTCTCAGGTAACCTAGCCACAGACAAAGCAAATATCTGGACCGGATTTCTTGGAAACGTTTAGAGCATCGAAACCGCTGCAAGTCTGGAAGGGAACCTCGTCGGCTCGCCACAAAAGCCAAGCTGCTTGAGCTTCACGAGTTTACAAAATCGCCAACGCAGAACCCGGCGGCGGACCGCAGGTACGTCGGGGCACTAGGGACTGTAGAATATACTAAAATAACAAACGGCTGTCCTCTGATTTATTTGGTTGTCTTACCTGCCCACCCACTCGGCCTTTTCCACTGGCTTTTCCCCAGGAACCGCGCTGCGAACGGACGCTTTTCCATTATGAACACTCCACCCGTCACACGGCCCACGCGATGCCATACGGGCCGCCTCGCCGCTGTCTGACGGTGTACCGCAATTAGATTTTCCCACTGGAACCCTAGTGAGCGATGTCCCGCTACACCGTGGAGCTGTCCAAACTATTCATGACAAAATCAGCTACAGAGGTGTAAAATCTTGTCTGTTGTGCCTAAGAAGGTGCAGCAGGACGTCACTGACGCGGCAGGGTTCCAGCGGGCAAATCAAATTGTGGCACGACAGTTCAGATACCGCACGGTTCCTGTTGGTCTGTGGGAAAGTGTGCTGCGACTGCGCCGGACTAAACAAGACAGACTCACACTTGGTGCTGACGGACGAAGTCTGCAAACTGCTGGTCGTTGGCGTAGAGCTGGAGAACGCGAATGCGACTCTCAATTTCCTAGGGAACAAAGAGACAGACAAAAGAGTGAGACGGAGGGCGAGGAAAGGTGAGACTGTTACATAAGAAAAGCCCTGCTGTGAGCCGTGAGCCGTGAGCTGATCTCTCTCTCTCTCTCTCTCTCTCTCTCTGTCCGTCTAAATCAAGGTCCCACCTGCACGAACGTCTAGACCGAGCGTCTCACCTCCGGGGTGAAGGTGACGGATTGCCGGCAGGGCGGCGGGGAAAACAACGTGAAACACGGCGCTCGCCGAACTCTCCAGCAGAGGGTGAGGCCCTTATTTAGCAGCAGCGGGCTCGGAGTGACCCGTTCTCGTGGACGACAGTAACAGCGAAGACTTACGTAACGGTGATTTACTCCTACAGCTTTATCACCTGAGTGTTAGAGAGCTGAGAGAGGAGACGATGGTGAAAACAGAAAGCAACAGAGCGACGGGGGGAAAAGACAGAGACGTGCACCTTTCCACCCAGAGCTGCAACTGTCGATTCGTTTTGTAATCCAGTAATCGGATGCATTATTATTTTTTAAAAAGACGATACGTTCGGTTTTAGGCTTATTCCGGTGTGTGAGTATTTCAAACGCCCTGCACCACTCGTAGTTTGATGTGTAAATGCCGACATAGTTATGAAATCGGCACATTTCTGATGAAAACTGACTTTAGCTTTGTCAAATAAAAGAACTGAAAGAACATTGTTTTACTGCTGAGTTGCAGAGTTTTTATTACGTATTATTGTCTATTCGTTATCTACGGCATAACGTTCTAACACGTCTTTATCCGTTCGGTGTCCATCAGAATGTAGAATGACATTTTAATAAATGCATTTTCTATATTTCTTCCTTCCTATTGATTACACTATAACATTATAAAATTGAAGACCAAAATCAGACGTTTTTGGTCATTTTCATATAAAATGAGCTGCTTTTGGCCTTTCTGGAAGAGAACTACATTCCCCGCGATCCCCCGCGTGCCCCCTCGGAGCCCACAATACAGCGTTGGGCGCGCGTTACAGAGTAATCTCTGGGGAAAACAGCAAAATCGTCTGGAGTAACGCGCCGTTAACGAGGCGATCAGCCGGCGGCGTTAGTAACGTTGTGGACAAAGCTACAGAAATCCCTTTTCCCCACAGTGCGGATGACGACGACGGGGAGAAGCAGATGAACAAACACCTGCTCTAAAACGTCTTAATAAACGGCTCACCTCTTTGGTCAGTTTGCTGTTCTCGTAGATCTGCCTCAACTCTGCACTGCTGAAGTCGTCAGAGACGTCCCCACCGACCGTCGCCGCCGGGTATCGGCGCTGAGAGCCGGCGTACCCCGAGTTGGCGTCGCTCTCGAACATCGGATTGTACTTGGTGGCTCTGTCCAGAGATGGAACGCTGTCTGCACGTCTGTAGGAGGAGTGAGACGGGACATCAACAGCAAGAAACCACCGTGGAGCCAGCAACACCCTAATCTGAGGCAACGGTCTCCCGGAGTAACTTAGGGTCTTGCTCAGGAACACGGTGGTGGTGGAGGTAGGATTTGAACCCATGACCTCTTTCTCCAGACGAGTATCGTAACCACTAGACCGCGCCAACCGCGTACGGTTTAAGAGTCAAAATCATTTGTTTAAAAGATTCACAAATATATTTTAACACTGGAAAACCACATCCCACGGACAACGCGAGTCTGCAAAGAGATGCGAACCGACACGTAAACGTCCGCGTGACTACCTCAGGCCAAGCCCAGATCCCTCCTGTTGAAGATGGGAGTGTGGGACGGGCTACAGACAGACAGGCTTCAAACCCTCCCCTGCTCTGTAGCTGGACGTCGTCCCGCCGAGCCGGAAACGCTCCGCGCAGACACGTGAAATTAGCCTCGGTGACGCAGACCGCGTTTGACATGCGCTCGCACGCTCGTGCCGAGAACTGCCGCCTGTTACCGGAATAAATGAGTCTCGTGTCTTCGCTTCTGAAAAAACTGCTTTCTGTCAAAGGAGAAGACGGAGCGTTTAAACTCGGTGAACCGGGCGAGGCGAACGAGTGCGGTAGCGTAAAAACGAGGTGAAGGAACAGCGTGTTTAAAACTCGCCATAAACGTCTGAGACGTGAAACGACAAACGACTAGTGCTGAACTCCGCCTGATGTGATACTATTAAAAGCTAATAAAAACACCCGGCGCTGGCGCACTGGACTTTATTCAGCTTAAATCCCCCCAAAACCTTCATTTTAAACAAAATCAGGGCTGCGCTGATCGTTTCCAGTAAACATGTCTCCATTCGTTAATCAGCCACAAAAGAACCGAGGCAGAGCCGAGCGTTGCCCGGGGCATTCCGGCTCCGAAAGACGAGCGCAGCGGGCCCAACGTCTCCCGGCGCTCGCGTACCTCACGTTCACGCTTCCCTCAACCCCATGAGCTGATACGCAGCGTCTAAAAAGACGTATTGAGGCCAGGCTCTGCTGATTAAACTGACTTTCACTTGTCTAATAGGCTTATGTCATAGCAGAATTGCAGCGGTGACCTTTTGGCCTTTCGCGCGGTGTCGTTCATGCCGCTAAGCCGCTCTGCAGTTCAACCCACCGCTATATAGCGCTGTTTACGTAAAAAAATACGCAAACCCAAAAAAAGCTCTATACAAGTCTCACAAAGATGACGTGACGTTTTCACTGCCTCGTACCTGAGAGGATCTTCAGAGTCGTCCCCGTCGTACTGGTCACGCAGCGTCCTGGCCAGGAACGCGATGATTCCGGAAGCGACGAGGAGGAATCCCGCCACCGACGCTATGGCGATGCCGACGACGAGCGGCTCGGAGACGTACTCCTCGCAGTGTTCGCCCCGATACCACCAGTTCTCGCCCACGCGACACCTGCCCGGGTGCGCGAGCGCGCGCACACACGCACACACACACATTTCAGATATGTACTCTCGTTAGGTCAGGAAGGTAAACGCGATCCCGTACGGCAGCCCCACCTGCATATGGCACCCTTTCCGGGTATGACGTCACACTTGCCGTCGTTGAGGCAGAAGTCTTCCTGGACGTCGCAGACGCTCTGACACGGCAGGTCGTCCACGCTGACGTAGCCGGCGTCGCACACGCACTCCGCCTCGCCGCTCCACCGGTTCACCATGCACTTGGAGAACTCGTTGCAGGCCTGGAACTTGCACGGGTCGGCCTTCTCACCTACGGGCGCACGACAGGGGCAAGTTTAGACCACTACCGTATGGTTTTTCCCGATGTTGGCAGTGAGAGGGCTGTAGACGCCTGTTGGGATATGTGAAACGTACTGGTGAAACGACAGGGAACGCATAACACGTTAACGAGCCAATATTCAGTTTGTGTACTTAATCTAGCGTCTGAAATGACTCAGTGCTTAGCCATGGTGAGGTATGAGATAAGCGCTGGAGCTCAGACAGATTATACAGGACCAGTGAAGAAGGAAACACAGTATGACTCACTCGGACAACACGAGCAGCTCTGCACGTCTCATCTGAGACTAAGCCAGTGAGTCTGCATCATGGAATCACTCAATCCGTAGGCCACAAGCCTGTTTTTCAGATTGAAGCGCCCTAATCTAACGTGCACTCCCGGCCTGGAACGGAAAACCAATTTACAATACCGAATGCGGATGCTATTCAGAACATCTCACTGCCGTTTCGCAACGCAAGCTGATCTGGAATCTACCGTCAGCTTGTTCCACGCTGCAAAGATATCAGCGCTCTCCTAACAAACACGTCTGCTACCCATCGCGCCCCGGCTGCTGGAGAGCCTTGCCGTGAGTCGAACTGAGCAATTAAGACGACATGGCAAAACCCCCCACGTTCCAGGATCCCGACGCTGTTCCTCTGGCGCTCGGGCACCAGGCGTGACCAACGAGATGCGATTTTTACAGAAGCTGATCGTTTATGAGCTGTGAGCTTCTCTACTCTGCCGTGTTGGCTCTAAATGCAGACTGTGGTGTGATTTACCCGATTCGACGTCCAGCGAGTATTTGTCGATGGCCATGTTCATCCTCTGGTAAGCTGTACCGCAGAAGTCCTCCAGAATCAGATAGACGGCGGAGGTGACTTCGCGAGGCACCGGCTTTGCGAATTTCATCCTGCTGTTGACCACAATGCTGCCGTTCCTGAAGTTCAAGATCTCCAGCTGCTGGAAGTTGCTAAGATTGGACTGCAGGTATGGAACCAGCTAGCAAAACAAACACACACACACACCAGAAGAAAACATCAGTAAGCGTGGTTTACACAAAGAAAACCCTGAACATTAGAGGTGCAAAGTGCACTGCCTAGAATCTTTACCAGCTCCATAAATTGCTGCTCGAGTGACTTGTATTCGTCAGAGCTCTTGTTGAACAGGTCCTCGGAGAACATCATGTTAGTGACCCGGAGACTGAAAAACACCACCAGCGCTCGACCCGGACTGGCCGGCAGGGCAACTCCCGCCACGTCTGTACCCTGAGCCAAACCACTGCCGTTCTCGTCGTAGTGGACTGAATCGTCGTAATGGATGACGTCAAAGGAGAGGCCAGTGCCGGTTGCGTCGGGGTCATTTGGAACGAGAGCCTGCGTGGAGACCTCACTCTCTTCTCCTCCTCGTTCGCTAGGAGGGACTTTGGAACTTGACAGAGCGCCACCTTCGTGGAGATCGGCGTCGGTGGAAAGGCTCGCGTCTATAATCCTTTCTGTTGGTCGGAAGGTCGGCTGGAAGAACGGTGGAACGATAGTGGAGCCGTCAGTGGCGTTGAGAACGACGGAAGACGTGGACGGCCGGAATACTGTAGTTGCGTCACCGCCTGCCCTGTCCGTTCCCTCTGGACCACCGGCGGACGTAGTCGCACTTTCTGTACCTTTTTCCACAAGCTGAGTGTGAGCAGTTGTCTCTCCAGAAATGAATGTTGTAGTTGGGTGTGTGAGTAAAGTCTCTGTCGTTGAGTACGTTAGAGAAGCGTCCTCAACTGGAGCAGAGTCAGATATTCTGGTAAACGGTGACTCCTTCTCAGGGGAGAGAGGAGTTAATGGATCTGTTTTTGTAACTGCGGAAACGACCGGTGCCGTTGTTGTGGTCACCACTATGATTTCGTCTTTGGCAAGATCCTCATATGAAATAACCAGAGCTGGAGCTTCTGTGAGCTCAGGCATGACGTCGTCTACTCTGCCTTCGATCATTTCTACTCCGCCATCTGACGCAGTCACCTCTGACCCAAAGATGACCGGCAGTTCGGTCACCTCTTCAATAAGCGGTGGCTCACTGTCATTGACGTCAACCTTCACAACTTCTGTGGTAACGGTTTCAACATTTATGTCGGATCGCTCCGTTTCACCCAGAACAGATTCTGTCGATTCTGTCGTTGTTGTCTCCTCGGACTGGTCACCTGATAACGTTGTCATCGTTGGTTTAACCTCCAGAGGGGTTGATGTGGTCAGATCAGCGTGGCTCGGGATAGTCTCAGTAACCTCTGGATTTTGAACAGCCGATTTATTAATGACCGCCGTTTCAGCCGGCGTGTAGACCTGCCGTGGAGGGTCAGTCGCGGCGGACGCAAAAGTGGAGAATTCGGTGGGGAAGTAGTCATCGTAGATCCCCGGAGCCTCTTGGGTTTGCATGGAAAGCTCCACGGTCAAGGTCTCCATAGTCCAGAAGACGGGGGCCTGGTCCGTGGTGGTGTACTGAGGGTGAGTGCGAATGTCTTGAGTCACGAGCACTCTGTCCATAAATGGCTCCTCGGGTACCACATCTGGGGCAGAAATCTCTGGCTCCGGCTCCACCGTTCCCTTTTCCGTTTGCCGGTCTTCCTCGTGAATATGACGCACTTCGTCCGGTGGATGCGGGTCCACTTGTGACGGTTCTGGAGAAGGCTTTTCTGGCATCCATGGCCAAATGTCAGGGCCTTGACCATAACCGGAGGAGCCTGATCCGGAGCCCAAGTCGATCTGGTCGTCCACCGCTGGCCTCGCGGGAGAGATTTCCGTTCTAGGATCCTGTTCCTCTTCAGATTTGGCAGGAAGAGATTCCTTACTCGTTTTAACCACGGCGGGAGCAGCCGCGGTCACGGTTTCTAGGAAGCCTTCTTCTTTGATGGCGTCATCATCTAAAACAGAGTAAAACGATGACATAAGATGAGCGTGAATCTGGCGGCGAAAACACACCAACATAAAAGTCGAGAGTAGGACTGACGTACAACACACACTTACTCTCAGAGTCCGCAGTTTTGCTGGGGGTCAGGCTTTTGGAAGTGGACTCAAAGTCGATGTTCTTCAGCGGCCTTTCCAGCGCAGACGGAGTGGCACTTTCTTCCAGAATGATGACGTCATTTTCACTAGCCACCTCGCCCTGAGAGCCCATCCAGGGGTCATACGGGCGGACGGGATCAAACAGGAAATCTTCTTTTTTGATGAAGAGGTCATTGCTGGTCAGGCCCTGTCCGGGAACGTCTGGAGGTTTTTCTGCAGCGAGAACATTGTCCTAGAATGGAAAAGAGAAATATTCCTACATCTCCTGCAATCTTACATAAACCCCAAAGGTTATACAAGCGTTCTTATCTGGGTGACGTGTGGACGGCTATAATTCGTTCCGACTTGGGTTGACACGGTGAGGGCCAAAACTGCTGGGAAAATACTGCACCACGCTGACGTGCAAGATGAAAAATCTCACCGCAGAGTCACGACCTACGTGCTGCTGGTGACTATCTTTAGATTAATAAACACCCGGAATATGAGGAGTCCCAGAATAGACCGTGCGCAGATTATTATGACGACTGGCAAGTTAATCCCGCCATCTCGCCGCACTGGAATCTTGACACCTTCCCGGTAAACGCACGAAGCAGAACGCCAGAGGCATGGAAAGCGTCAAAAAATTGCGCTGTGGGCCGCGAGTAGCTCTGCCTGTATCCACTGATCGCTGCAAAACTACACAGAAACCCTGAACACAAGGCCAGAGCGAACGACACACCGCTCTTCTGGTTGAAAGTGGAACAAATTCTCCTTAAACTCCGCAATGGAAAGTTATCTCTTTCTTTTCCAGAGCAGCAACGGTGGAAAAAATTGCATTGGCAATAAAAAAACGGCACCGATGCACACGAGACCCAAACGCCGTATGCATAGTCTCACATATGTCATTGTTGTTTTTTTTTATGAAAAATACACATTTAACCACAAGAGAATCCAAACCTGCAGCCAGGACCGAACTCAAAATCACCATTAACTACATCAGCAGCATTTACTCTTGGCCAGAAATAGCAAAAAACATCAGCCCTCAAGCGCCACAAATCCTACTGTAATACTCGACTCTTCCGTAACTCGACGCGCGTCTGACGTTCTTTCCATGGCGGGACGTGAAAAACCATACTTAAAGGCGCAAGCCACGTACGCGGTTTCTACCGTACGTCCCCCGAATTACGGCGACGCAAATGCGCGCGCCGGGACTCGCCTTAAGATCAAGACGGCAACAACGCGAAGCGTTACAGAAGCGAGGGCGTCTGCGGTGGACGAGAAACGCAAAGAAAAACGTCTTCATCAAACCACGAGCCAAGGCTTTCTCTCGTCAGACCCTCTTTCCTAACCCCAAAAACCCCTCGCTCCAAGCTCCCCGGGGCAGGATCTCGCCATCCGTCATTCCGCACGTCGAGAGACGATAAACGAAAAAAAAACCCGCGGCCGACGGTAAAAACAAAAATCTGTTTGTCAAACCGGACAGGTTGAACGATGAATCAGCTTCAGATGTTTTAGCAGTAAATGCCCACACGTCATTAGCTGTGTGTGTGTGTGTGTGTGAGAGGGAACGCGTTCCCAGTCCCAGAGCCGGACAACGTGTGCCAAAACAAGACGGTAAATCAGTTTAATAAGGGTTGTGGAAGGAAAAAAAAAAGTGTTTTGTCAAACGAGGAGAGAAAAACAGAGTAAATTCGGAGATGATTGCGACGGTGTTTTTTCGCGAAACGCGTCTTTGTAATTACGCCACGCGCCGCGAGGAAAAGCCCATCACCCACGGCAATAAATATGTGACGTGGCGAGATTAAAAACAGACTCTCCCCCTCCTCCTCCTCTTCGTCCTCCTCCTCATGTCACAGTGATTGAGCCGAACAATTTTCATAATATGGCGTGCTTTAGCCGTGCCTTGAGAATACTCCTTGTGGAAAATCGAGCTGAATATTTTTACAGACTCGTGGCACTCGCCCCGCTGCTGCGCTATAATCACTTTTAATGAAGTGCCCCGAAAAAAACCCACATTCTTTTCTTTTTTCGGAGCGGGGTTGGATCCGTCTTATCGTGCGCCGCTAAAAGCCCTGCATGTGACGACCATTAGCGAGGGACCGTTCACAAAAAGGGTTGACGCTGCTGCCAGAGTTTTCCACGACGGGACACCGGCAGAAAGCCCTGAATGAACGAGGCGACGGAGGTGGTGGATGCCTGAGTGACGTGACCCCCTCCCCCAGTACCCAGGTGGCAGTGCCAGGGACCACGGACTCACCATCATGTCGTTGGAGTCCAGCGGTCGGCTGGTGGGTTTGGACGGCGACAGCGTCTCCACTGCAAAAACAAAAAGCCAAAACGGAGAGCGATCAGATCAGATTATATTAGCGGAGAGCTGAGCATAATTTAGAGTCTTCTCCTCCGCGAGCCATGCGTGCAAGATGAATATCACCTCTTAGAGTCAAACTGCTGGCGAAACGCAACCGTGAGCAGGGAAGGCGGCGCAGACTAACATCTGTACCGTTCGACTGTTAGCCCTGCGTGTCACGGTCGCGTGTCGTAACGTTATTAATTCGCTTACGCCGTCGCGTTTGCGTTTTTCGCGGCCGACTACTTTTGTCAGCGTTAAGGCTGAGACGGAACGGCGGCGCGACGGCGGCGTACCGTGTTCCAGCTGCAGGGAGTCGGGGTCCACGTCCAGCGTGCTGTTGCCGTTGTTGCCGACGGCCTCCTTGTGCAGGGCCTCGCTGATGTAGTTGCGCAGGTCAGTGACGGTGTAGAGCACGGTGGGAAGCTCCTCCGGCTGGCCGTACCACTTCTCCACCGCGTTGGACTGCAGCGTGATGTAGTCCATGGTGTCGTTGTTGATGCCCGCACCGTCGCCTTCCAGCACGATGGCATAGTGCACTACCACCGCCAGACCTCTGCAGTGTCCGCAAGGATAATAGAGAGGTTTAGTTCAACAAACCGGAGGCTGACACGCAAACCGACGCCGGTCGTCTTGTTTAAACGGCTCCACATATGGTCGGCAGTAAACGTTAATTAGCGCAACAAAATTCCAGCCTCCGGGTCAGCGAACGTTGGGATGCAACATCATCCCACGAGGCCCGAATCGCAGCAGGCCAAACGGCTTGGAGGAATAACGGTTTATTTGTGTTGATTCTTCTTAAGGAAGCGCGGCTTGACCTAGATTTTTCCCCTTTTACTTGCATTTAGTCACATGCCGTTTTGGAGGTGTGAGAAAACCTGGCGATTTTACGAGCCGATCAATTTCCCCTTCCCCCCCCCGGCGAGCGTTATCACCTTCGGGTCCCGTGTCTCTCGGCCGACGGCCCGAAAACGGGAACGTCAACACGCTGCAAACTCCACATGGTCTGGCTGCTTTTTAGGGGTTTTGAGGCGGCGATCCCCCTCCGGGGGCTTTCCGGGGAGAACGATCAGGAATTTGCCATGGATAATGGCTGACAGCAGAGTGAATTAAGAGTCGTAAAACTTCTCGACGTGGCATGTGGACGTTTAAAACCCACAGGATAGAACTGAAGTTCTTATACATGCAGGAGAACGGAATCTACGAGCGCCGAAGAGCGTCCAAACACTGCATGTTTTGCGAAACACTACCTAGGGGCAGTCGGGGCGCAACGGTTAGGGAGTTGGCCCTGCGATCGGGAGGTCACCTGTTCAAGTCGCGGACCGGTAAAGGTACCACTGAGGTACTCGTGAGCAATGCTGCATCCCCAAGCACTGAGGGCATAAACGCTTCCCACCGTTGAGGAACCGCTATCGTTCGGGCATTATGGAAGATAAAACATAAGGAGCTCCAGGCGCTGAAGAAGCAGCCATGTGAGATTCTCATTAGCAGTTTTGGGAGGAGCGACTTGAGTTCCCGCAGCTGCCGTGTGACGCGTCGGCCGAGGGGAAAGCCGGCAGCCGCCGCCAGGTTGTAGATTTACGACCCTCCCGGGTGATTTTTTTTTTTTTTTTTTTTTGCTTGGGTATCAAAAACGCTGCTTCAGCACTCCGGCCAGATAGCCTCGGCTGCAACGCGTCAGCCGTAAACGCTCGTATTTGAAGATAGAGACGTATAACTGCTAGATCCGTTTTTTTTTATAGGTCAAAGGGTGTCGTGGAAATGGGAAAATAAGGCTACTCACCCTTGGACGTCTTTCTGCGGCCTGGATTCGTTTTCCCGAGGGCCAAAAGAGAGAAGATCAAACGATTTAGCACAACGCCGACAACGCTCCGCGCTGGAGCGGCTAGCGTTATTGCGTGGCGTATGTCGTCGGTGTGAGCGCCTACCTGAATTCGAGTATAAAAACACTCTTGAAGCCTGGAAGTTTTTCAAAGGCGTCTTCAATCTGTACACAGAGAGAGAGAGAGCGAGAGAGAGATGATGTGAAACAGATATTAGGGAATTTCCAAATGCTTGGACCACTTTATATATTGAAAGCTGGGAATATGGCTGAGAACGAACATCGTCTTTCCGCGCAGAAGCGGCCGATTTTCCAAAGCTGTCACTTCCCCGAACCCGTCACGGCCATTTATGACAATGCGAGGTTTTCCCGTAACGTGCGAGACGCGTTTACCTTGCTTTCTATTTTACACCTAGCTTTCTTTTCTCAACGGTCGAGGCACTTGATCTCGTAACGGTTGGGAGGTTGACCGCATGACTTGAAGGTCGCCGGTTCACGGCCCGGACCGGTAAAGGTTACCGCTCAGGGTTATTAATGAGCCAGGAACCGTGCCCAAGCGCCGATCCCCGGGCGCCGGCGACAAAAGCCGCCCACTGCTCCTGCACGTATGGTCACGTTTCATTGTGGTCACTCTCTGCTGTGCTGTGGTGTGTTCACAATTGAATTAAAACAGTTTCAAAAGGGAAAATGATCCCCTTCGGTAGGACGAGCCAGGACTGTGCGACGCTTAAAAATACTGCAAATGAAATTAAAAGAGAGGAACGTAATTTGGAAGAATGGGAGCCGGTGCTGGACGACCACCGCTGTGCAAAAACTGGCTACTTTAGCGCACCTGATCAACTCGTTATACGACTGGAAACGACTTTACGAGACGGCCGGCAGTTGGAAGTAAGAAGACGTTCTTCTCCGCGAGTTGAGTTCGACGCCTCCTTTGTTGAAAAGCGTTCTGGTATTGCGATCTGTTACAGACCTTAGGACAACAAATCCCAAATGACACGTCCCGGGGGTCTCCAGCCATGAGCGCTTTCATGTTTTCCATGTGTCACCTCAGGGCTGGAGCGCAGCCTTAACACTACGCTTCTGATGTCTCTAAAAATATTTTCTCATTTGGCCTTAAATGCGGCGTTTTCCAGAGCGAGTGCGTTTGTTATTCACGTGTTGATAATATCTATGTCTGATTAATTGTACCGAACATTTCCAGATGTGGGTGAAAACTGTGACGCCGAAGTGCGAGAAGTAGAACTCTTCTCTTTAAAGTGGTTCAAACTCGGCTTTTGGCTGAGGAGCCGGCGTTCGGCTGCTGCGAGCTGAAACCAGCTCCTGGAACTTGCCGCTCACCTTTTCGATGAACTGTTCTGACAGGCGCTGGTAGTAGAAGCTCGAAGGATCTCTCAGAGCGTCTTCGTAAGTTTCTCCTTTTAGTTTAATGCTCAGTTCCACCACGTGGTCCGCCGTAGGCCGAGCGGGTCGCGCTAAGACGCTGCCGATGTCGTTGCCAATCTAATCGAAAAGAAATACGTTCATCAACTGTACGTGAGAAGAAACTAGTTTGTAAAGCTCAGTCTGATGTTCTGATGTTCCACGTCGCTGTTTTGGTGAACAGAAGAACTACGATAAATGAATGAAATGTCAGTCGAGACGTGAGCAGCTCACCGTGTTGTCTTCGTCTAGAATGTCGTTGGAAATCTCCTGTGTGGCCGTTTTTAGCGTTGTTGTGAAGGTGTTTCTTAGCGTGCCGGTGGTCATTTCTTTTAGGCTCACCGTGAAGTCCTGAAGTTTGCCCGACGGTGTGGGTTTGTCCTCCTCTTGCACGCTTTGTTTCTCTTCTACACTGCCTTCAGCCGTGTCTGGGGCACCGCGCTCATCACCTCCCGCAGTTTCAGCTGTGGATTCGGGCAGCGCTTCACTCAATCCGGGTGACCTTGTTATTTCAGTAGTGCTCGCATCCCGAGTCTCTGTAGTTACACCTTTCTCCTCCACGACGCCAGGTGAAACTGTGGTTTCGGACTCGCTCTCCTTCGTAACTTCAGGCACATCCTCGACTACAACAGCAACTTTGGGTGTTGCATCAGATACGGTTGTTTGATCCGTCGCCGTTGTCGTAGTCGATAAACTGGTTTTGTCGTCCACAATCTCGGGTGCTTCCGTACGTTCTGGAATGTCTACAAATGGGTCTTTCGCTGCCACCACAATTTTAGGTGAATCTGAAGTAGCGTCCCCAGAACTCCCAGGTGCATTTGTCGCTTCAGAGATGCCTATGATTACAGTGGGTGGAGGCGTGTCTTCTCTGACCGCCGTTTCAGGTAAATCTGGCGTACCTACAGGGATCTTGGTGGCACCCGTCACTTCTGGCGCGTCTGAATCTGTAGCAGGTACAGGCGTGTCTTCCTCTAACACAGTTACAGGTAAATCTGAAGTTGTAGTCCCAGAAAGCTCAGGTGGCACGGTAACTTCAGGCACAAACACCTTTACAGAAGGAAGAAGCTCGTCGTCCACAGCCGTTATTTCAGGTGAGCCTGATGTGGAATCCTCAAAAACGTCAGATGCTACTGTAACTCCAGGTAGGTTTATTTCTACAGCGGGTAGAGGTGTGTCTTCCACCACCGCTTGTTCTGGCGAGCCTGACATTGTATCCTCAAGAATCCCAGGTGTTGTTTCTGTAACTTCAGTCTTTCCTTCTTCTGCAGCAGGTGGAGATGTGTTATCCACAAGATCTGTTTCTGGCAAGCCAGACGTCGTGTCCCCAGGTGCGTCCTCATGAGTCTCGGGTGCATCTGTAACTTCAGTCACATCTTCTTCTATAACGGGAGTTGTTTTGTCACTTGTGCTTTTAGTTGAGTCTGATAGTGTGTCCTCAGGTGTTGGCTCCTCAGTTGCAGGCTCAGGTAATTTCTCCACAGGTGATGTGCGTTCAGTGTGATATTTAATGCTAGTATGAGGTGTGACGTCTTCAACAGTTGTCTCAGGTGTGATCTCAGGTTTAAGCTCTGGAGTGTGGTCTTTTACACTTGTATCAGGTGTAACATCACTCAGTTCAGGGATTGCAGTTGTGACCTCAAGTGCAGGAAATTGTGGCATTTTATCTGAAATATCTGTAGTGGCGTCTTCATGAACGTGGCTCTCCTCAGGTGAGAGTTGCTCTGTCGTAGCATCAGACTGATCTTTTGTGATAGCAACAGGTATAATAACTGTAGTCACGTCAGGTTTCTCGTCCGCCGTTTCCCCAATTGGCTCTTCGGCAGTGGCATCGACAGGTACGTCCTTAACTAGAGACGTAGGTTCTTCATGGGAAACCTGACTGGTAGGGGATTCAGGTGAAAGTGTCCACTCCTCCTCTATCTCTGTAGTGATCACATCTGGGACCTCTGATATGTCAGCAACATCCATTGTCGTCTCCTCAGTGTGAGGCTCAGATGTGATGTCTTCAACCTCATTTTCTTCTGTCCCACCACGTGGCTCCACCTTTTTGCTCTCCTCTACAATCACAGGTATATCCTCCACCATGACAGATCCAGCTGTGGTCTGTTCACCATCATCATCAGCCTCATCAGTTTTAGGTGTTTCATCGATTGGTGATTCTTCAGCTTCAGGGATTTCAGGCGTGGTTAGCAACGATTGATCACTTTTGCTGGTTTCAGGTGCAGTACCCTGCGTAGAGGTCAGTATAGCATGCACCGCAGCTTCGGTCGGAGGCTGACGAGTGGCAGCTTTAGTTATCTGCCCGGGTTCTTCTGTGGCTTTTATCGTAGTTTCTGGTGTAGCCCCACTCTCTAACACATCCTCTAAACCCACAGCAGAAGCTCCACCAATACTTTCCTTGGAACCGCCCGGGTTCACCTCCAGTTCAGCCCCTGGGCTTATCTGCTCAGCGTTCTGAGCGGCGACTTGGGTTGGAGAATCAGGACTTATCTCCTGCGAGTCCTTAAAGGTGAGGGTAAGACCAGGCTTAGAGGTGACCTCCAGGGTGACCTCCAGTCCTGTGGCTGTGGCCGCGTCTGGGATTAACTTTGCCGTAGTCTGTGCAGTTGTGACAGAAGTTTCTGCTGGAGTTTGTGTGGATGTTTGTGTTGCAAGTCTACGTTCTGTTGTAGTAACCGTAGCTGCAGGTTCTGTTGTATGTTTCAGTGTCTGAAGAGAAGAGTCTCTGCTCGGGTCTGTGGTTGGGGTTGTTGTCGGCGGAGAACTCTCCGATTCTGTGTAAACAAGACGAGAGAAGAGTGAAACTGATGAAAAAGCGGTGAGAGTCGTGTTGGGGAAACTGCAGGTTATTTCAGCAGTCTGTGAACACATACTTAGACACATGGTATCTGGAGAACCGATCACTACGTCCTGGCGCCTGTCACCGATTCACGTTGACGCATTTAACTTTAGCTCCGAGACCGTACGGCGCGTACTAACAGTTAGTTACAGAAGTTTAAAAGGCCACCCACAGTCTGGGGATCACGGTGCTGTCCCTTTGTCAGACACCACTGAGTAAATAAGAGGGATTAGCAGCTATTCTGAGAACAGCGTATGTCCTGAGCTATGTGCTCCGCCTCATGCAGACCGTAACGGCTTTAGTCAACCTGGCAAGCGGAGCGCATATGAACGCCTTGCCGTTTCCTGCACTACCGCTCCAAAGTTGGTCTGCACGGGCGCATTTCTCGCGTAATATTGACTTAAAAACACAATGAATATTTTTGGAAACTAATGAAGGTGCAGCGTGTTCACCCTTTAGGCACAAGTACGGCCGACTAACAAGTCACTCGTCACTCTGTGCAGATGTACAGTTTAGCACTTCAAATGTGCACTTAACCGTCTCCTTTCATTTAAAAAACTTTGCAAAGCTACGAGAATTTTGAAATTTTTGCAACTTTTACATGTTGTATTAAGAAAATTGTAACTGTAAGTTCCAATGAGTGAATGATTAAAACAAGTCAGACCTTTTTCTGTGGTGGTGGTGACGGTGGTGGTGGTGGTGGTGGTGTCGTCCCCTGAAGGAACAGCTGTCGTCTGGTAGCTGTAAAAGGCCAATTTAAAAGGTTAATGGAAAAGTTCACAAATAAAATGCATGTTATTGAGTCTATATTTATTCAGTTTTCTTTCTCCAAAAACTGAACTTTGCAGCCTCGCTTTATCTGCATGAGGAATACGTCCACAAAACTAGTGCTAGATTTCAGTTTAACAGTCTAACCAAACTAATCGGTTGGAATCTCATCAGCAACGGATTTCTCCATGAGCTTTGGGCCTCATTCACCAAACATTCTTGAGAAGGAATTTATTCCTAAAACCCACAACCCAGATTTCACCAAGATTCTGATTTTATTGCATGTCCATTCGTGCAAAACATTAGCTCATTGGGTTTCCTTCAATTCCGAATGTCCTAACCTTCTTAGGAACTCATTTCAGACAATATCAGTGAATGAGGCTCAACAAATTGTCCTTTACTGAGGAGATTTCTTCTACACGTTTCACCACAAACTCCAGCTGAGAAGGAGTTCACCACAACTTGCTAACATGCAGGCTACCAACGCATGAGAGCTAGTGGGAACTGTTAGCGTTGTTGTTAAGGTAACGCTAACTGGCGGTGGAGAGAAGACCGCGGCGCCCCAAGTGGCAGAAGGGCGTACCTGCACTCGGGCTGCCACGAGCTGGCGGTGGGCTCGCTGGAGCAACACAAACATGGGAACCACGTCAGTGCAGTGACATATCGAGGAATTAGCTGATGTGGAGACACTGTGTCTGTTTGAGTTGATGCCTTTTACACGGTTAAAACTTTCAAAAGTTTAAGATCTAAGCTTCTCTGTCATCGCGGCGCGCGGTGAAACGCACCCCGATCCGTCCCTAAGGCTGTGCACATGACGGTAGAAATTAAAATGTACAAACGAGTAACGACTTAGGGTTAACGAAGCTCAACGGGTAATCAATCAAAAGAATCAACGTGGGAAAATGAGAGATTCGACTAAAAATAACAGTCATTTATAGAGTAACGACACATTCAGTTAATCGTACGTTAAAGTCCGGCCCAAACTGTGTTAGTTCAAGACAAAAGCTGGTAGTGTTTTAACTGGAGCGTCAGTAAAGTCTAGTGCGCATGTGAGCGTGATGGTGATTATATTCCGTAACTCACCTTGTCCTTCCTGAAGTCATTTCAACTCTCTGAAATCAGAAAGACAAACAAATCAGACCTTTACGCAAACCGCGTTGACGTGCAAACGAGAGAAACGGCCGAGGTTAAGAAACGCTAAGGTTGAAGAACGCGTCCGCTTCGTGTAATCACGAAGACGGGACAGTCCTAACTCGCTTCACTTTTAAACCCCAACGTTTGCGTCCACTCACGCTGGTGACGAGGGCGAGGTGCTCGGCCGAGCGGCTGAAACTCCTGCCGATGTCGAAGACGGAAACGCTGCCGTTCTGGCACCGGCCGATCCACAGCTGGTACTCGTCTCTCTCGGGCAGCCGGTCCCAGAAGATCTTAAACGCTTCCCAAACCGTTTCCTGACACACTGGGGGAATAGTGTAAACAGGCTATGTGATGGACAGAAGGCAGCGGTTACCAACATCAGCACCAAAACCAGCCCGAACTGCCGCGCGAGTAGGAAAAATAATTACCGCGAAAGCCGTAGGCCAAAATGACGGAAAACGCTTTTCCCTCCCTAAAAAAAAAAAAAAAAAAAAAAAAAAAAACAGCTGCCCTTCACGTGTCACTTGTTCCAGACGCGTACGGCAAGTATCGGGGGTTTTTTGCACAAAAAGAAAAACTCAAAAGCCAGAAAATGGGTCTGACTTTAACATACTTCATCTATGCAACCCACCTGCGGAAAAATCAACAGAACTTTTGCAAGGTTTTTCAAACAACACTCGCAGAACGCTCTACTGACGTGAGGAGAACTAGGAACTCACGTTCTCACGGCAGGCTGAAAAGGTCAGATTCACTGAGGAATCTGGTAAATTGTAAATTTGCAGTAGAAAATCGGATTTTTTATTAATGTCGTAAATGTAAACATTGTCAAGTCGTGAAATTCTGAGAGAAAACTCTGAAATTTGAATCTTAACATAAATTTAAGCAAAAAAAACATATTTTTGACATTGTAAATTCGTATATTTGCGAGTCAGAACTTTTGCAGTTAAAGTAGTAAATCTCTGAGAAATGAACAGGGATATTCTCTGACATTACAACACTTTCTAAATGCAACAGAATGATTTTTTCAAATCAATATTCACCCATCTTTACGGGCAAAGCTACAGAGGTTCCTTTAAGACTCTAGAGCAGCAGCCTCTGTAGCTGCGGTACTTAGACGTCTCATCGTTTGTGGTCTTGCCAACAAAAATCACCACAAACTCCAGTCTATTTATTGCAAAATTTGGACTGTACATCGTTATAGGTTAATCTTTATGGTCGAGACGGATGAGAAAATTCTGTCTGCAGTTGTCATTGGTAAGAAAATCACACCTTTGAACAAACATGGCACGACAAATCCTTTCACATCTCCCCAAAAACACTTAATCGCTACGCAGCGAAGACACGGATTGACACACGATTGTGGATGAAGTGCCTCGGCTTGGCGTCTCACCTCGTAGGTGAAAGTAGTCGAGGTGATTCTGCAGAGCTTGCTTCAGCGTCTCCTGGGAGCAAAGTTTAATTCCGTTTGGGAAGAGAACGTCCCTTTTCCTTCGGGAAAGAGTGCCGTGTCTGAAACCCGGCGACTGGCTGCTTTTCAGAACGATCATCTCGTTCGCTGCAGGCCCGGAATGCACCCAGCTCTCCGGGCGTCCTGTCTCCGGCTCCGGGCCAACACCTGCAGCTGCGTCTGAGGGAGGTGAACGACAAAATGTTTTAAAATCTGACCTGTCCGAAAGATATATTAATAAGTAATTACACATCTATGACGAGGACGCACGTACCTGTGTCCACGTAGAAATGTCCCGTTAGCAGTAACGCCGCCAGCGCCCAACAAATGCCGAATTTCCACAGAAAGTCCGACATTTTTTTTTTCTTCTTCGTCCAAATCCCTCCCTATTTTAGCACAACTTCCGACTTTGCCGATAAATATCAGTTCAGCGTTAGCATTAATATCGGCGTCCCGCTCATACCTGCTCGCGCAGTTTCAAACCAGATATTGCGTATTAACTGCGACGCATCATCGCCGCTCCCCGCGACGCACTAATGTGGCCGACTCCCAGCGCCGCTCAGCAGATGGCCCTTCGGGGAGGCTTGCTTCTTCTTTTTTTTTTTGAGTCGGCTAATCCTATTTGCTAAGTCCTCCAAAGGAAGCAGGCGCTGGAGTTAGAGACGGCGGTACGCACAGCCCCACCTGTGGGACGTTGTCGCCTTTCTAAATGGATCTGTGCCCACGATGCAGACTAATAACGGTAGCCGTTCTTGAGAAGAACTCTGTCCTTAAACCCACTTACGCGGTTCACACCAAGAATCTGCGGACGAGCGCTCGTTCGCTGGTTTTACTGCTTCATGTTTGTGTGAAACCTGGCTTTTCTTTGCTTCTTCAGCTGTATAATATTTTACCAGTTAAACGTCTTCTCGTTCTTCTCAGCTCAGATGAGTCCACGATGACGTCCGCGCACAGGGCGTCTTGGCTTCCCGACTCAAATCTGTTAGGCGCTGAGCGAATGTTTATCATTTCTAGTCACGTTTCACGGTTCGAGCAATTCACGTCCAGACCACGTCGGCTAACGAGTAGGCCGGACCTCCAGCACTGGAGCTGGAGCTGGACCCCCCCCCCAGGCCCCGTTACAGCGAGATTAGAGCGGCGCCGACTCCCCGAGCCTACTGGGAGTGCAGGTTTTGGCACGGTTCCATCACGGCTGCTTAAAGAGACTTTCACACAAAAGGTCAAAAAGGTGCTCGTTATGAGAGCGTCACGGGAAGTAGGGTAAGATCAGACACCAGCAGGCAGCAACGTGGAGTCTGGAATGCCTGGGAATCTGAAATCTCCTGGAACTCTTATCAGATTTGTAGAACTGAAGAAGTGAAACATCTTTACGAACCTAACCCAAGTCCAGTCGTGTTGACCCAATGACTCTACCGTCTCCTGAACAACTGAGAACCTACATGAAGTTTGTCGTAAATCCCACCCTGCATCCCAAAGCGCTTCCGCAACCCGCTTTTAAGATTCAATTCAGCAGAAAACGTGCCACTTAAACCTTCCAGGAAACTAAAGAGGCGAGACGCCGATCGCTAACGGAAAGGCCAAGGTGGATGTCACGTCCTAATCCTGCCCGAGGTTAACAACCTTCTTAAAAAAAGTCTCCCTTGTCTACAAGACAATAGCCTATACAACGACCCGGGCTG
This sequence comes from Distichodus sexfasciatus, assembly GCA_032718565.1. Lineage (NCBI taxonomy): Eukaryota > Metazoa > Chordata > Actinopteri > Characiformes > Distichodontidae > Distichodus > Distichodus sexfasciatus. The sequence continues at coordinate 18,203 of JAVGVS010000544.1, read as the reverse complement.
TCTCTCTCTCTGGACGTTGCGTAAAGGCCGGGACGCTTTCAACTCTGTCTGTGTGTCTATCAATAGCCGGCCGCTTTAAGGGGAAGGTGCCAGAAAAAGGGCGGGTCATTGCAGGTCATCCCAGCCTCCACACCAACCGAGCTGGACGGAACCTCAAGTGTTCGTGAGAAGAACTTTGCTCTTAAAACCTCGCTTACGTAGCCTTCACCAAGCAACTCGGCGCTCTGCTCTCCCTGACCCCGACTATTAATCAACCAAAACAGTCTCGTAAGTCCACTAGAGTCCGCGGGTCCCCGCTCGCACCTGGAGACGGAGGCGACGGACGCGAATTCTTTATCGGATGCTTTAAAGGAGCGTAGGGCGAAGGAGGGGGGGGCGGGGACAAGGCCGGGCCTCCGTCCAGACAGTCCAGGTGAAGCCATAATGCAGGCGTCCCTCCAGACAACACACACTTTAGCGGCCGTCGCGGCCTCCCGCCGTCAGCTGGCCATATCTGTTTACTCTGCTAAAGTGATTTAGCGGAAAGCCAGTTAATCTGCCGTCCAGATTCCCATTGTTGTGGACGAGCGCGTCGCTTCGGGCTCGTCGTTTCCGCGGCCGTTTCGGAACAGACTCTGATTAACCGATTTGCCGGTTGATCTTTTGAGGAAGCGCGTACGCGCGTTGTGAAGCGCCAAAGCGCGTTTCCCGTAAAGCCATCTCCTTGTCTCAACGTAGTAACCGCAGACCTTTGATCTGTCTCAATCAGAACTATTCTACTTTTCGTCAAAACCACACACCGCCGTCCCGTGACGTACAAAACCAGCCAAAGCATAAACACGGCACATGTAAACACTGATTTGCAACTTGCGTCTAACCAGAAGAACCGACTTTAACGTTTTGCCAACCCGCCATCAGTCTGAGCGAAAGAGTTTTGCCGGTTGATTTATTTGCGTATTGTATTAAAATGTCATCGGAAAATTCCCGACACCGGCTCAGGAAAGATTCCTCGAGCCCCGACTTCTGTATGAGATCTGTGTAAGTAACGGTATTTTGATAAATCATAATCCACAGTGTTTTGCGACGCTCTTCAACTCCCCACCGGAGCGGGATCGTGCACCGTCTCGCAGCAGAGCAGTTTGTTTCCAGTAAGTGTGGATTAGCGGGTCTGGGAACAGGAGGGGGGTCGGATCCCGTCCTCATCAGAGGGTGTAATTCTCTGCTAATCTCGAGAGTCTAGCCCAGATTAGCAGATCCCAGGCTGTAGACCTGGGCCCCGTAGGCCGGGCACCAGGGGGTGGCGCTGTCCGTTCTGCCCCCCGCCCCCTTCCCCAGCGTCAGCTCTAATTATAGGATGTAGTCGAGGCAAGCACCTAAATCCCACACCCGTCCCGGCACAGCGGACCCCCGCTACTAAACACACACACACACACACACACACACACACACGTACCGCTAAATAGCATGCCAAGTAAGAGGGCGGTGCAAGTAAAAACCATTTGTTTAACAGAAAAATAATCAGACTCAGATTGTCCTAACGAGGTAAACAAGGTTTTACGAAGTCTCACGTGGCTCTCTCCAAACCCTCATCAATGAGACGTAAACAGTCAACGTGGGGTTTCAAAAGTCAGACGAGGAAGAAAAAATACGAGTGTTTACGCGAATAAAAGGGCTCTCCGGTCCTCTTTTGCCTTGTTCCTTGCTGCGGGGCGTTTGCTGCTTTTACAGTAATCTTGATGTTATTGTAAAGGTTTTGGAGGTCGTAATGGATGAGAAACGAAGCCTAACAGTTTGAGACGCGCGGCGTATTTAAAACTAAGCATAAATGCGATAAACAGAGGATGTAATCAAACGACAGAACATTACCCATGTGCCACGACAATAAAAACACGCTACCTCTAAAAAGAAATCAAATGTGTCGATGAAAAACGTCACGTCACGTTCACGCTGTTGCCGTACAATCGGACTTTTCCGGCAGCGTTTAGTTTCGTGACTTTTCGACACAACCGTCCACGAGAACGGTCTGAACGGCCCGAACGGCGCTCCCGCGGCGCGGCTGGGAAAAGGGGGAATTGCGACGCAGGAGCGTAATCTCCTCCAGCATGCGGTGGGATTACACGGCCAACGCATTTACGGTAACGCAAAGCTAATCTCGTCCCCAACAAAAGCCCTCCATATGCTCCTCGTTCGGCCAAATTTGGCGATTTTTCAACAAGACTCTCCCGTTCTCCAGTGTTTTCTTAGGATTCTATCAACATTTTTATTGTCAACAGCACGTTTTTCTCCCCGGTTGAACTGAACATGCGCTAATATTTCCACCACCGATCTCCACATGCGCGCTGACGTTTCGTTCTGCTTTGATACTGGCGTTCATATTGTTATACGGTCGAACGGGACTCTTGCGTACTTACCCCGTCTCACCGCAGTCTCTTTGAACTCTCTCATACTCTGCGTACTGGCTTGGTGTACTCTGAATTTTTGTCTTGTCCACTTTGCACGTCTCGTCTGCACTTTACGTCCTATGCTGCGACACAAGCTTCTGGAATACAGTAGCGACACGTTAATTTGCCGTGCAAGAGAGGACAAACGTGTGGATTTCACATCGTCCGCGGACGCAAACCCAGCTGCTTCTGTTCCCATCGCCAAAGCAGAACGCAGACGTGGTAACAAAAATAAAATTCCCCTTTATTAACGTTGACAAGCTTTTTTGTTCGTGTAGTGCACATGAAAACTACAATTAGAATAAATTAAGAGAGTTTTTAACTGCAAAAAAAATGAAAGTACTAAGGCTTCAATCCGATTGGTCCAGACGGAGCATGGCCTAGGCACTGGCTCCGCCCCTTTGTCGTTGGTAGAGCTGCAGCACCAGCTCGCGAAGCTCCGCCCTCTTCCTGTGCACCTGCTGCCGTGGAAACCAGCGCTCCAGTCGGAGAGGGAGCTCGAAGTGAACGACCGGGTTCTGAGGGAAAAAGGGGGTGAGCGATTATGATTGTGATTAAGATGATTATTAATATTACACTGTGACGTGAACTGGGAAGTTGTGTTTGACTGCTAAAATTAAAAATCCCAGACGTAACACCTCGCGTGAGTGAATAATAAAATCGTTTTGCTGCCACGCGAATTCTGAAAGCAACGGTGAGGAAAAAATTGGTCCCAAATGTCGCTTTTTGGACTCTTTTTAACGCTTTAGAATTTGAATTTTCTCTCTTCCTGACGTCAAGGCATGTACGCCGGTTCGTGTCGACGCTGTGTATTCTGTGAGGGTCCGAAGTCGTACCTGCAGGAAGCTCTCGACGTACTGCAGCAGGTACAGTCCGCAGTCGCTGCTGTTGTCCTGCAGAGGGACTTTACAGTTGCTGCTGTGAATGGCGTCCTCGTCGAAGCGCCGAGCCGTCCCCCTGCGCACCTCCCACTCCACCTGCAGGTAGCTGAGCAGCACGAGGGAAAAGCCCGGTTAAAAAAAAATCCTCTCGACGCGCCGTCCCGCAGCGGTGCACCGATCCAACAGTTTCACCTCCGGCACCGACGGCTGTGCTTCGTGCGTGTCTCAGTGAGGAGGACGGATTTGTTTAAACGCAGTTGTGTCGTTTCGTGACGCTCCCTAACCCCCGGAACCGCGAGACCCGGTGCCGGTGCCACAAAATCGGCTCTAAACCGGCGCCAAAGCTTTTGCAGGTGTGGCACCAAGAACTGGTTCCAGTACCAGATCCAAGAATTTGTTGAACGGTAAAAACAAGGCACAGTGACGTCACGTGTGGATCTGGAACGGAGTACGGAACTGGTTTTAACTGGGATCGGGAAGCGGGACGTCAGACTTACTCTCGCAGCAGTGCGTAGACGCGCTGATGAGACGACAGCTTGAGAGAGTCCATGATCAGAATACAGGGTCTAGAAAAAAGGACAGCGGGGGAAGGAGCGAGACAGGAGTAGAGAAAGAGAGAGAGGGAGGACGAGAGCAGAATATGGTGACGTTTCATACGTCTGACGATTTCAGGTGATATTAATATTTATCTAGTCCACGGGAGACACAGGTCTGAAATAGGGTTAAACGGAGGAGTAAAGTAAAAAGAAGAAATAAAGTTTAAAAAGGTAAAAGAGTAAAAATCTGTAGAAACTGTAAAAAGCATCAAAACAGCGGGAGAAAGAAGGAGACGGAAGAGTAAACAATGAAGAAAAATAAGAAAAAGGCAGAAAGCGTGTGAAGTTAAAAGGCTAAGAAGTGTGAAAGTAGAGAAAATCATGAAGATAAAGATGATCATCACCTTCTAGTCACTTCCAACCTCCGGCAGGTAAGAGCTGTACAGTCCTACACACACACACACACCAGACACACACACACGCATTTTCATATCTGTAATCATCATGACGTTCTTCTACCTGCTCTTTGAGCAGAAACCAAGCTTAAAGGAGCCAGCGTTCTACAGTCAAGACCCTGGACGTTGGTTAAGAAGCAGCCGCTGCTCTCAGACATCGTCAAATAACTAACAGAACCGCGTGTTAAACGTTACGGGACGTTTGACTCGTTTAAATACGTCATACGTGTTGCGGAGGTGAAGCGGTGATTACCGGCAGGTTGTGAGTTCTGTCGTTTGGTCCGCCTTTACTGTGGTCCGAGCCTCCTGAAAACACATCCAACATCCAAACAAACATCAGGAAGAGATCAGCAAAAAGAGAAAGAGCGGCATGAGTTTCAGATTCGTGGTTTTGAAGCGATTAACGAGAAACGCTGTTAAAGTTGATCGGATATTTTTACTGTATGTATTGTGTATATTTTGTGCACTGTCGACACACCGTCACACGTCACTGTGCACATGGCGAACGGCCGTCAACAATCACCTAAAACACGTTTGGTTAAATGATGGAGTGTGTGTGAGTGTTTTCTTGACCTGGTGAGACTCTGAACAAGCTGCACTTTTGCTCAGACCAACTCGAGACGTTCTCACACCTCCGGCAAAAACACTCAACCCACATGTGGGGAACGCGGCTCATTAGCGCAGACGTGTGTGTGTGTGTGTGTGTGTGTGCGCGCGTGTGTATGAGGCACCTGTTTGGCCTTTTCCCGCAGACGCCTCACCGCTGTTGTTCCGAGAGGGGCATCGCCACGGTAACTTCTCCGTCCGCTGGAGTCCCGGGAAACAAATCACCACCAGGTACCAGTGAGCTCTGCAGAGGATCATAACATTAAAAAAAATGGTTAAAAGTTTAACGACGTTAAAAAAAAACAGAAATAAAAATGTTTAAAAAGGTAAACGAAAAGTGTGAAGAGAGAAATGAAAAAGTCAAATGTTTTAAATGAAGGTCAAAAAGGAGGAGAAGTCCAAAAGATGAACGTGAGAAATACAGTAAGGCCCCGTTCACACGGACGTCTGAACCAGGCGTTTTTTTCTGGCCAGGCGAGCGCCGACTGAACGCAGAGCGTTTTTCTGCTCATCGGAGCAAATCAAAGCGTCCACACAGGCGTCCAGCACCGGCGTTGGGCCGGCTGCGTGTTCGGGTGGCGTCAAATAAACGCTGCACGCGACGTTTTCTTGGCGTCAACATCCCGACGAACGGCGCTACTGCGAACGCCGGCGAAACGCCAACCGAACGCGGCTACAGAACGTGGCAAAACCGCGCGTGGCGTTCGGAGGGCGTTCGTTTCGGACGTCCGTGTGGACGAGGCCTCAGAAAGAGAAGTGAAAGATAACGATGAAGAGAGTGGGAGAGGGAAGTAAGTTGATGTTCCACGGCATCTGACCTCAACGTGGCTCTCTGAAATGAAACCGGAGCGCGTAACTTGCGTGCTCTCTGGAGGCACGTGTGTGTGTTTACGTGTTGGACGATATCGGAATCGGGCCGGCGTGTACTGGCATGAACACTGCACGTCGTACATTTCCACAACCGTCCTTCTCCGCAGCAACCCTGTGACGAGAGCGTCTGCTACATGCGGCGGGTGTTCAATGTGAGGAGTAACGGAGGTGAGCGTCTTACTCCTGGTTAACGGGGATGAAGAGGTAATCCTTGCTGAAGATGTCGACGTGTCTGGTCCACGTTCTCACCCTGCGGTGGCGTCTGTACTGGGCCCTGAGACACAAAACGAAAAGCTTTCACTTCCCGGCTTTCAACTGGAGGTTTGAACATGAGACACACGTTTGGTCCAACTCCATATCTTCACCTCTACCTGCGCTAACGCTAGAATCTCTGCCTTCCTCATTTTTTGGCATTTTTTTGTAATCACTGTCCGTCGTACGTGGGTTTCGATTCATGTCTGATAACTTGGCCAGCCCTACTTGACGCGTGTGCGAGACTCACGTTCCGCCGGCTTCTTCCTCACTGCTGGTGTCTTTGCGCGTGAGCTGCTTGTAGAAGAAGCTGCTGAACACGTGAGATTTCTCCCTAATTTCCTGATCCGCTCTCTCCAACTGCAGATACCTAAAACATCCCCGAATCAGCCACCCACACACAACATTCTCCATTAATTATCCACACCCACACACGCTTTCCCCCAACACAAAGACTCAAGCTGCGAACATCCGTCGAGAGCAGACTGACTTGAGGTAGAAGTCGATAATGACGTCATTGAGAAACTCGCCGTCCCTCAGGCACTCCAGGTCGGCCGTCGTCACGGTGATGCCCCCTTTGGAGGGCGGGGGCGGGTACTGGATCAACCTGATTTACATAAACAAACAAACAAACAGAGGTGTAACAGTACAGATATAATATCGCATCATGATGAAATCTGGGATTTACACATCTACAAAGAAATAAAGAAAAATATAACAACAAGAAAAGTGTCCCCGTCCATGTAGGAACACACTGGTGCTGGTTTATGACTTGATAATAATAATCGTCATCAGTTTTATGTCGCGCATTCTGAATCCTGGGCGAGTTTCTAAAAGGCAGCGGTGGAAAGCTGGGGAAGCCCGATGGAAAGTTGTGAGCTGTGTGAGGTGGGAGAGTGCAAACCAGCTCCAAGTAAAGCAGGGAAAAAGCTGAGTCGGGTTCTTCGCTAATCACCCAATTCAACTCCACTTTCAACTACCGCTTGGTGTTTACACAGCCTCCAAACAGCCGTGAAGCCGAGCCAGGAACCTGGTCCCGAAAACTCAAATCCGCACAAGAACGTCGGGCAGCGAGACGGAGCAGACTTACGGCAGTAGTTTGTATTTAAGGACGTAAAGCAGAAGGGCCGTGTGGTGCCAGTTTTGGTTAATCGCTCAGCGCCTGTATGTGAATGTGTTTGTGACTGTGCGTGTGTGTGTGTGTGTGTGTGTGTGTATACCTCTTAGGTACACTCTGCTGCTGTCTGCTGTAACTGCGCAGCCTGGTGCTGACGGCTGTTCTCATCGCGGCTGGACTCTCCTGCGAGCAAAAGAACCAGCGAAACCCCACATCGCTTACTCACGGGCGTGTAAAATCACAAGGTCCGTCGCGATACCGTATGTGACCCGATCTGCCGTAATGAGTCGGAGGTCGGCGTACTGTTTATTTGGATACGGGCCGACTGTGTTGAAAAACATCAAAAATATCGATTCTTCTTTTTTGGAGACCAGATTGATTGAAGACCTTTTCTTTCATATAAGAGCGAAACAGAAAAATCGATATTTTTGATGTTTGTCAACATAATCGGCCCGTATCTAAATAAACACAACGCCGACTTCCCACTCATTACGGCAGATCGGGTCACGTATGGTATCGACGCAATACGCAAGGTCAGGAGCCAGCGATCAATATGACCATCTCTTCTATTCAGACAGAATGGCGAGAGAGAGAGAGAGAGAGAGAGAGAATGAGGGGAGGATTGAGAGAAAGAGGAAGAGAGTTAAAGAAAGCAACAGAGAGACACAGGAGAGAGAGAGAGAGAGAGAAAACGAGAGACAGTGTGAGAGAAAACAGGAACAGAGCGAAAACATGACAGAGGGATAGAGAGAGAGGGAGAAAATGAGTGAGAGAGGAGAGAAGAACAGAAGAGACATGACGTTCCCCCTTTACACCCCAACACCAACACAGATGTACGCACACACACACACTACTACATCATTACAGATGATCACACCTCACACACACACACACACACATCTGGCCGGTGGGGACACTGTGTATAGCTCCAGTTAAAACCCGTTTCTGTGTTCTCTCAAACTGTGCACGCTGCTTACAAAATAAAACCCTGAACACTGACCAGAGCTAGCAAGGGATCTGACACCAATAAACTCAGCTGAGACGGGGGGGTTGATGTGCAGCGGTGCGCTGGCCAAACACCCACCAAAACACTGATGAAGGGAGAGGAGAATCCACAAAAACAGAAAATCGGGGCTGTGAGGACACGTCAATACGCGTCGGCACGTTGATCCGGTAGTTGACGAGCTCGCAGCATCGATCCGACGTAAAAACACGGAGTGCGCGAGGAAGGGCTCGTCCCCGAGGGTGTCGGTGCCGCACGTTCGTACCTGGTCAGCGGAGTGTTGAGTGTGTCCCTGCAGCAGGACCAGCAGGTGTCGCCCCTGGGGGTGTCGGTGCAGCGCGTTGAGGCCGTCCGTCCACGTCAGGGAGACTCCGAGCGAGGGTCGTCCGCAGCGCAGCCCCGTCACGTCCAGCACGGACGCCAGCGTCGCTGCGCTCAGCTCGTCGTGGTGAGCGCTCAGCACCACCAGCGCGCACGGACACGGCGCTGCTGCTAGGTAACGCAAACGCGGTCAAACAAACGGGGACTGAAACTGACGAGTGCGTGTGTGCGCGTGTGCGGTCCGTACCTGACGTGTGCGTGGTGTGTATAGACGAGAGCTCTTTCTGCAGTAACCTGGCCTGCGCGTTGGACACGGTGAGGAAGAGGAGGGAGGGTGAAGGCTCACGACGACGATGAAGAAGATGATGCTCTTCCTGCTTCAGCACGCTGCCGTCCCGCGCCAACGCTCCGTCCCACAGACCGTAACCGTGGAGCTCTGAGGAGACCACGGTGACCACCTGCCTCTCATCGCCGCACGGCCCTGAAAAGAGGGGGGGCAGAGAGAGGTAAGGGGGTGTAAAAGAGGGTTAGAGATGGAGAGAGGGAAGAAAGAGGTGGAGAGCAAGGACGACAGAACGAGAAAAAGCGTAGAGGGGTGGAGAACGAGAACGATGGAGAGAGTGAGTGAGGGGAGAAGAAAAGGGGAAGAGTAGAGATGAGAGGAGATGGACGGTGAGACAGAAGAAGGAGAATGAGGAGGGGAGAGGGGGAAGAAAGAAGTAGAGAGAGAGAGTATTTAGTATTAAATCATACTGTAAAACGGTCTGCTCTACGCATGTCGACACGAACACACACACACGCACACGTGCAGACCAGCCCTCTGCTTAACCTGTGTCGCAGACATAAATAGAGATTTAAGCTCAGCCTTCTTAAGCTAAGACATACAGGCTCTTCTTTATTCCTCTCGCTCTCTCGAGGCGTGTGTCTATTTTCTGCTCTAGAGTACGTTCGTATAAACAGTGTTCTTACCTTTCACTGGGATGGAGATGCTGACGTCTGTAATCTGGAGCAAATGAGAGATAGAAAGAGACGTTAATGATCAATAACTAGCTTCTTTTTCCCTTAAATTTGTTCTCAAGAAAGAGGTTCAAACAGTACAATAATGTAGTCTAGCAATAAAGAAAACCCAGGTCAAAGGTTCGTCATAAAATATAATTCTTCAATGTTTGCGGACTGTTTGTAAATTTCTCAAGTTATCGTATTATAATAGTGTCGCGCAAATCAGCCGAAAATAGTGTTGAATAGTAATATTTGAGTAGCTTTTGATGACGTGACGTAAGTGATGGTGTTCATCAGCGTATGATATCGTCTCATGTTCATCACAGGCTCCTGGATCAAGCTGAACGGAAATGGTATCGGAGCAGACTTTGTGATAAGCGCGTTCAAGTTGCCCAACCGTCACACTACCAGCCGTCCCTTACGTCGGCAGACGTTGAAGCGTCATCTGTTGAATGGATATATCGCGTTGTGCTGAAACGTCTGATTGACGCCGCAAATCAGCATTCGGGTTTATCATCGTGGTGGCGTAACGGTAGGGTAAGGGTTCGCCCCGATCGGAAGGTGGTAGGTTCGAATCCAGGAAACGCGGTAAAGTTTCCACTGTGTGCTGTGCTGTGTTCAGTTCAGTTCACGAGGACAAAGAATCATTCACTTACTTATGAGTCAGGTGGTAATGAAACGAGGAGAGAGGACGTTTTTAAAGAGCGCTTAAGGAAAACCGCGGGCGCACGGCAAGAGATCTCCACGACCGTGGCTCTCCACAAACACAAACGCACGCGCGCGCGCGCGCGCCGGCGTCAAACGCCGCAGCTGGCGCATGCGCGTGCGTTAGTTCTGGTGCTTCATTTAACGAGCAATTAAGAGGAGAAGCGTACGGCTGAGCGCTGCACTTGATTAGGCTCAATCGGCGGGCCTTTAACGAGGGAAAAGAGTTGTGCAACAACAGCTTAATAGGTCAGTGTGTCACCACTCTTTTTCCCCCTCGTAGTGTTGGAGAGAGTGTGTGTGTGTGTGTGTGAGAGAGAGAGAGACGGACTGAAAAAAATAACCCAAATCCTCCTCTTTTTCCACACTCAACTCCATGCACGTCTGTTTTCTTCTCCCGCAGCTAGTTTACCGGGCGACCGAATCACATTTCATCGCGATGCGATTTTATGTCCATACCACGTCTGCCGATATCACGAGTGCTGATACCGTCCTCCAATTTGAGGACGCACACACGCACCAGGATGGGTCCGTCGGAGCGGCTCTTGGTGTTGGCGAAGTGAAGAGTGGAAAAGGGCAGTTCCATGACGGGGGGCGCTGTGGAGGAGACGGAACCCGCACCTGCAGCACTCGCGTCCTGTCTGCCTTCCTGGAAGAGAGAGAGAAGGATTTACATGTGTATCTGGATGACGTTTAACAGACGTCCCGTCTATTTTTGTTCCGTCGTCCTGCGGTGTTCCTTTAGACATTTATTTTTCTTATTAGGCAGCGCGGAAACACATCTGGGCCAAATCCGCATCACACACACGTGCATTAATACACGCACACGCACACGCTCGGCTCGTGAGCTGTGACGAGCGGGCGCTTTAGGCCTTTTAACCCACGTAACCCATGTGAACGCAAACGCAACTCCAGTCCGACACACTCGTTTATTCCCCCTTTCCTAGAGTGACGTCTTCCCTCTCTTCCCACACCAGGACTGATTTTAAAATGAACAAAGACACGGATATGAATTGAGAGAGATTTTTTTAACGCGCTCCCGTGATTAAAAACTCACCCGAGAGTCTCCCCGAGCGCTCGTTCCCTCCTGCCGTCCGTCCCGCTGCCCGCCCGTCTCCTCGTCTTCGTCGCCGCTGGAGAGCACGACTGGCAAATAAAGACACGTTTAAAATGTTTCACGTTTTATAGTGTAATTATGTACATATGTGGCTTCTCTGCACTGTGTAGAAACTGGAGCCACGTCGTCTCGTCTCGTCTCGTGTCGTTTGCAGTTCGGATCGACGGTTTAGACTCAAATCGGTATATCGACGTACTGTTACAACCCCGGCATGTTTATGTCTCTGCTGTAAGTAGTGTGTGTGTGAGAGAGAGAGAAAGTGTGAGAGTAAGACCTACTGGGTTCTGTAGAAGGTTTGATTCTGGGTTTGATTCTCTGGTACGTTTTGAGAGACAGTTTGAGCCGAAGTCTCCTTCCCGAGGGGGCAGCTTTCCGAACGAGTCTGGAAAACTCGTCACTGTCCCCCGGGGTCCTTACGCACGTTCCCTCCTCCTCGTCCTCCTCGTTTTGGGCGTCAGAAGACGGACGTGGTCTTTGTTTATCTCTCTTTTGCAGCCATGGAGAAGAGGAAAAACTACAGTTACTCCTATGCCGTTCGCCAACTTTAAACCAACTGCGAACGTTTGTGACGTCAGTTCTCGCGCTCATTTCCAACAATAATAATAATAATGATATACCGATCAACATCGATAGATGCATCTACAGCAGACTGCAATATCGGCAGCGGTCCAATCGTCTGTCAAACCGATACAGTATTGCATCGCGATGAATCGTTGTGATTCAGTGTCTGAGTTGTGTCGATCTCTCACCAGTGTTTTCTTGCCCACAGCATCAGATGCCAGTTTACTTTCTCGGACCTGAGAATTTGTCTGTTCTTCTTCATCACCCTCGTCCTCCTCCGTTTGACAATCTGAAGACTTCAGTGTTTGTCCGGAACTGGGTCCTATAAAGGGACGGACAGAGAACAATGAGACAACACAGGCAAAGACGATGAGCCTCATTTCCAAAGCAAAATGTATATTTAAATTTCATTCCAATGAGCTATAAAAATATTCCGACTTGCGAATGTTACAACTTTACTACTTTTAAATGTCTTTTGTTTTGTTGTTGTTCTTAAGAAAGTTAAGAAAATATTGGCGAATTCAAGATATTTGTCACATACATAGTTATGCAAGTACACCGTAGTGAAATGGGCAACTGAAACAAAAAGTTAGAAGTGTGCGTACTGTAGTAAAACTATCTATATCAAGTGAAAGTGCTTTATTTTACAGTATGCTAACTGATCCCTATTAGATTTCACTCACTGTTAGCTACGTTAGCCTCATTTCAGTCTTTTTTTCTTGAACTGGGCGTCTCCGTCTTTCAAGGGAAAGAAAGAGAGTTCCAATATTTCGGAGCACTTACTGACCTCCAAGCACATAAATGAGCTATACAGAGATAGAGAGCGAGAGAGAGAATAATGGAATAAGAACAGCAGGATCTCTTTAACAGGCTCATAAAGTTAAACAAGTTAACATTTTGTTCCTTTATCAGCGACACACGGCCAGGAAAATCCACAGTTTTCCAGTGGGGAGAGAGAGAGAGAGAGAAAGAGAACGAGAGAACATTTTCAATTTTAGGAGCTCATTAAAGGCTGTATGAGATGGAATCCGTTCCAAATAGGACACCTCTCCTCCTCCTCCTCCTCCTCCTCTCTTTAATTTGTGTCAGATTTTTAGGCCACACTTCAGCCTTGGTTTGAGAAATCTGTGTCACTGCTCGTCAGGTTAAGGCTTTAGGAGACCAGGTGGAAATATTTTCCATATCTTTGCGCGTCCTGCCTCTTTTACGTGCCCAAGTAGAAGAAACGCATTGGCCGCTCTTCGCGTGATCGGTGGATGGATTGCGCGTTTTCGCGTTAGTCGCGTTAGTCGATCTTTTAATTCTTTTCAATAAAAAGCCGTACTCAGTGGTAAAACTTCCATTCAATGCTGCATACACCCGATCTGCATTACTCCTCAGCATTTTTGTTTCATTGTGGATCTGACTTTGAAGTTTTCCTTTCTGTTTGCTATTAAAGCTTTGGTAGAGATTATGTTTTATTTATTCATGTTTATAACCTCCTAACCTCTAATTCATATTTTACCAGGCGAGGAATTAAGCAAAGGTTGGTATCTACAATGTAATAATGTTTGAAAAGATGCAAAAAATAAACTTCATTCATTATAAAATTAAACACTTACCCCACAGTTTTTTGGTGGCAGGGGGAGCTTCCAGTCCCTCACGACTACACAATGAGTCTGACGCTCTCTTGGGCCTCCATCTAAAATAAAAATCAGGCGCACATATATAAGTTCCATCATCATCTTTCATTTCAGCGAGATAAGAAAACTACTATAAAACTATTATTACTTAAACCATTACTGTCATTGTACTGTATAACCAGATGTACGTCGACTTCTCTTCGTTGTCTGATTTTATGAAGCGTGATGGACAGTCCAGTCTGATTTTTATTGATTACTATTTTTACTTATTAGTCCCAACCTGTTTTGAGCGGCGTGTTCGGCAGAGGGGGTGCGAGGATGAGGACGAGGGCTCGACGTCCCTCCCGCTTTATTGGGGGTCCCGTTTAAGAAAGGCCTGCAACACACACACACACACACACACAGAATGATTTATTTGTTAACGCGGCCAGCGGCAAAAGCTGACATCATATCTTACGTAACATATGGCAGAAAGTACAGGCTGCTCCAGAAATCAAAGTTTCCAAAATGTAACACATGGAAAAGACATGAGGTGTCTTTACGTCGCCCGACGACATCACTGCTCCTCAGCTGGAGAAACTTAAACGGAGTAACAGCGCCAGCTGCTGGATCTACTGCTCATTTGCTCTCCAAGCTTTATGATGTTTATTTGCAACGTTGACAAGGAACATAACGTGATGTTCATCAAATAAGAAATTAGTTAAAAAATAAATAATAAAAACCCTAATACAAATAGGAAATATATATACTCAGAAAATTCATGTCTTTTCTGTAATATTCTAAATGTTTGAGCTAAATATGTATTTAGTAGGTACTTGAATATATACGAGCATACTGGTACACAGTAACTGTATATACTAGTATAACTCAAAAAAATTAAATATTATTTAAAAAGTTGCTTGGATTTTTGGAGATATGCTAGTATACAGTATATTTTTAATTTCATATGCTATTGTAACAGTGTAAATACTGCAAAAATAAGGAATTTTGTTACATTTGTAATTTTACTTAAAAGTCCGAGCCTTTGTATATACTATATTCATTACATGCAACGCTTTTCGTGTTTTTTATTTTATTTATTTGAGTTGATGGATTATGTATTATTTGTGGTTTACCTCACGCCGGAAGCTCCAGGTCTTGTGTCTGTTCTCCCGTTGCTGCAGCTGCTCCCGTGTGGCCTTTTACCGTTAAAAGTCAGTTGATTCCAACTCTGCAAAACGGCAAATACCTGCCTTACAATCGTTCCCTTACCAAAACTTCACATAAATGACTATGGATATTTTTATTGTTTTTCGAACTTTCATTTAATATTTCCACTTTAACACGTCTTACTAGAGCTGGGTAGTATATTAAACGCCATAATATGAACATTTTAACACATTTGAATATGTTAGAACATAAAACTGTCATAATATATTATCACTTCAAAGATTCAACCAAACTTCCAAACACAGGCTGTCGAGGGTAACAGTGACCAAAATCCTGTGCTGGTCATAACAAGAATTGGGGGGGTTCAAATCCCAGTAGACGGCCCCCAGAATATTTTTCATTCCATTCTCAAGGGATTTAAACAAGCAATCAGGGCAGATGTGGCAGTAGTAGCCTAGTGTCTAAAATCCATGTTGGTGATCATGTGATTGAGGGTTCAAATCCCAAGAGAGCCTTAAAAAATCAGTTGGGCCCCTGAGTAAAACCCTAGAATTTCTTGCTAAGGGGCCTGTGACAAAAAATCCTGTGTTGGCGAACATAAGAACATGGGTTCAAATCCCAGGAGAGACTTAAAAAACCCACCACTGGGACGGTAAGATTTCCTTCCAATCCCTAATTACAGGGACAGTTCAGCCCAGAGCAACTTGGGGTCAAAGCTCTTGCTCAGGAGCCCCAATTGTGTTATTTTTTGGTATCTCCCAGGATCTGAAACCCCAACTGGCATGGAGGTGGCAAAGGAGGTTCAAATCCCAGTAGAGCCTTGGAAAAAACCCACCGCTGGGCCCCAGAGTTCCTTACATGACCTAATAACGGGGACAGTTTTACCTGGGGTCAAAGCTCTTGCTCAGGGGCCCCAGGTGTTAATTTAGCCATTTTCCAAGAATAATTTGAAACCCCAACTGGTGTGGAGGTGGCGCTGTTCATAAGCGGGGTTCAAATCCCAGTAGAGCCTTGAGAAAAACCTAAAAACCTTTGAGCCCCAGAGCTCCCAGGTTTAGCCCCGAGCAACTTAGGGTCACAGCTCTTGCTTAGGAGCCCCAGGTGTTAATTTTGCCATTTCCCAGAATTTGAAACCTACTTTCGGTTTTCTTTGGGGATCGGGTCACGATGCGCCCTACGACAGACGCAAAAAATGTGTTCTTTGTACCTTGTTCTTTGCACTGTTAAAACTGGAGCCACGTCGTCTCGTCTCTCTGTATACAGAGATGACAAAGTTTACGTTGACTTCGACCTACGCTGGTAGTTCTGGTGACAGAATAGACGTGGATTTGACCCTACAACCTCTCGGCTCCACCATTAGGCCACAGTCACCAGGTTTACAATCCACATGTTGTACTTTTTAACATGTTCATATTCATGTTCATGAAAAGATGCTTGAATCCAAATCCTACTTTCGTCGTGACGTCATCCTGAAGCCGGGAGAGTGGTGACGTCATGTCGATGCTGGAAGATTCTGAGGGCTTCCTCTTGGGGATTTTAAACGGAGATCCCATCTGGAAAGGGGGAGAAACATGTGGTGACATAATTACGTGTGCGAAAATAATGTTGCAAACACCGTCCATAAGTGCAGAAGCACATGAGGAATGGGTTTGTGAAGAGATTTTAAGGTTTTCGTGAGGTTTTGGTGTAAAATAAAGGCTTTAATGGCGTGAGGGGAGCAGTACCTCAGTAACCGCCTCAGCGTCACACAGAGAGATTTACTCCGACTACAGACGCGGCGCGTGCATCGCGACTCCCGCCAAACCCCGCGTATTGGGGTTTGTAGTTTTTTTTTTTTTATAGACGAACAAACGCGACCCTATTTATTCCACACAAGCTAACTGGCTATCTAGCAACAACACTGACGACTTGAGCCGAGCTTAAAGGATAAAGTCACATTTTATCACGTATGACCGGATAACACGGTCGCTGCAGTCGTGAAGAGGGAATGCGCGGGTTTCGGTGTCTAAAGCTGCGTTCCACTGAAACGTCGCGACTGCAAAACTGCACGTATATCGCGCCAATGCTAGGCTATTTTTTTTTTTTTTTTTGAGTAAACTTCAGCGCCTCTACGTCACGTCCGGTTCGTCCTCTTCTTCTTCCTCTTCACCGTCACCGTGTCGCGGGAAACGAGACGCCGAGTGCAGCTAGCGCCGTCACGAGAGAGAAACGAGATGCTAAACGTAGCTGGCGCCTTTATGTGACAGAGAGGAGAGAAAAGAGAGAAAGAAAGAGAAAGAAAGAGAGATAATAGCGAGAGAGAGGAGAAGAAGGAACAAAAATGAGGGAGGAAGAGTGTGAGGAAGGAAGGAGTAGTGGTGTGCGATGCTGCAAAATTTGGTGTCGGTCCGATACTAAGTAAAACAGGGGCAGTATCGCCGATACCGATACCGATACTTTTTAATAATTAAAGTGGATGCGTCAACAAATTGCTGAATTTTCATGACGTTTTAAGTGTTTTTGTGAGTTTTCCTTAGCGTTATTATTTATTTATTTTTAAAAACCCGGCCAGAATTTGAGTTTCTAGGTAAATGGAAAAAGCTTTATCATAATAAAAGTTGTTGCTCAGAAACAGTAGAACAGAAACCAAACAATTTTCCACATACATTAAAATCTTCTCAAATGCTTAAATAAAGAGTGCACAAAATTATCATGTGAGAACAAAATGAAAGGAATTATTTTTTTCAAGTAGAGTGGTCAGCAACTACAGTACAAAAATTAAATAGAAATTCTCCCTTCATTGCTCTTCTTTTCTTCTAATTGGTTTTCTTACATAAACAAAGTGTACAAAATGATAACTCCACAAAAAATACAAAAAAAAATACTTAAATTCTTTTTTTCCAGTAGAATGTGTATTCAAGAAATACAAAAAAAAAAAAAAATTGCTCCTTTCAGAACACTTCTTTTCTGGCTTTGAGTTTGATTATCAAAAATAAAAAAAAACAATTTGTGTGAAAACAATAAATAAGGTGTTCTCTCTGACTCTCCGTTTCTGTAGCTCTGCATTTTCTTTTGTATGGTTTTTCATATGTTTATATAAATTTGAGGTGTTGCCGCTGTATCTTACGGTCTTTTTACAAATGACACAACTTGCAGTTGTTTCATTTTCGAAATGAAAATACAACCAAACGGCGCTCCTTTTCTGCTCTGCCATTACTCTCTCCTCCATGTCTGTTGTGTGTGTGAGTGCTGCTGGCCGGCAAGTTTACTTTCAGTCGGAACGTGGCACTGAAAGTAGAAGAGCGAAAGTATCGATCCCATCGTGCTAGTATCGATCCGATACCAATTCCAACTTGGTATCGATACTATCGATATTTTGGATCGATCCACCCACCACTAGGAAAGAGAGAGAGAGAGACTGAGAGAGAGAATAAGATAAGCCTTTATTAGTCCCACAGGTGGGAAATTTGCATGTAACAGCAGCAAAGAAGACAATTCAATTCACTTTTCAATTCAAATTTATTTATATAGCGCTCTTACCAACAGTCATTGTCACAAAGCACTTTACATATAACCGGCCTTCTTCTTCTTCTTCTTCTTCTTCTTCTTC